>JAUMHH010197102.1:0-13651 GCA_032359455.1 Chlamys rubida | reverse complement strand
GGCAATCCATAGTACCCTACCAGTAATGAGTTTTATATTTAACAAACAGTACACTTATGTCAGGATGTACACTGTACCACCAAATATGGTTACTCCAGGTGAAATAGTATAGAAGATAGGTCATAGGCACACTAACCTAATTATTGCACTCTGCACTCCGCCATCCGAATATGACCTTGTACTCCAAAGCTGGTTACTCCAGGTGAAATAGTATAGAAGATATTCTCCGGAAAAATATTTTCAAAGGTAAAACTCAAATGTCATGATCTCTCCGCAAAATACCAAAAACAACAACATTTTAAATTTACTAAATGTCGTGATCTCGCTGCAAATAACGCAAAGACGAAAGGGCGACATTTGTAACACGAAATAACGACAGTTGTATGTCGATAATTATCGCCTAACTATTTTCGAAAAGACGAGATGACGACAATTTAGATACAAAAAATAATTCGTTATTTCGTGAATCAACGACAAAAATAACGAAATGGCACAAATAAGCCACCACACTCAAAAGTATGTTTTTGCGGTAAGGTGTAATATTCGTGATTTTCATTATCAGTTTTTATCGCGCGAGGACTTTTAAAATATATTAGTCTTACAAAAACAAATAATTAATATTTTCATTAGCGCCTATTCTGTGTCTGATGATGTTATTGATACAAATCAATATTGTAGACTATTTTACAGTTGTCTTTAAATATATTGTGTTTCCCACAAAAATGATCGGAAATTGAACTATAGTGAAATTATAAAATAAGACACTGATGATGCTTATAAGTATATCTTTATTAATTTTGACCTGATCACAAGGGAGTATTTGCTAACCTAATATGTTCCATATTACATGATACTTTAATTATTTCAAATTATTAGCCATAACATAATTTTCAATGTCTGTATAATATTATTATGCACCATACAATATTGGTTTTATTTTTACTCCATAAATACGTTATTAGTAAATATTGACAACATCATCGATATCGTGTATTTTGAGTCAGCTGTTTTTCATTTTACTCAAAATCACCATGTAGTAGCAAGAGTTGTTTCTGTTCTTCCATTGATTTTATCTATAAATCGAGATAATCGAGAAAAGAACCCAAGTACATCATAAAATGTCGAATCTGTTGCAGAGAGAAGACCAAATTCTTTATAGTGTCAAACGGTTTTTTACAGTTCTTTCGCATTTGTACAGAATCTTACAAATATACGCATTATGAAAGGGACACATCATACATGTAATCCTTAAATATAGAATTATACAGAAGATCTATACACGACAAAATGAAATAAATATAATTTAGTATACAAATCAATAGTATCAAAAATATAACGTATAAATAGTATATACACTGTATGTGTAAAATACCAAATAATATTTAGAAAATTATATCAAGTTATGTAATATCCTATAGAACAAACCTCGCTGTACCATTGTATAGGAGTTGTGACGTAATGCATTGTTGTTTTGTTTCGCAGGGTAAATGATTCATGGTTGTGCCCATCAGAAATTGATTGCAAGGATTGAAGATAAACATATCGCGCTCACGAAGATTCCAATGCATTTGGATGGTGGTGCTTATTTTGCGAGTTTCTGTTGTGAAAACAAGTAAAATATAATATTTAACTGTTGTTTTATCTCCGTTATTCGGAAGTCATCGGGTAACTTGATTTGTGTCTGTATATATAAAAATACCTAGTAGATCACCAAGAAACAAATTCTTGCGATGGAAAATATAAAATTAACCAACAAGTACACAAGACTGACCTCTAGACCTTTCTGCCTCATTGGGCTGTTTCCGGTGGATTATATATATATCTATATATATTTTCACGGGAATAATAATCCAGAGTTTTAAACTTCGCGGAGTATTTAATTTCGCTCTATTTTTGGTGACCGCAAATGTAGCGAAATTAAATACGCCGGAATGTTACCATCCATACAGTGCGCGAGATTGTATCTACTCTATCCGGGTCCATTAGCGTCTATACATACATGCACAAAATGTATTAGATTGTGTATAAAAAACATAATACATTATTTTTCATATAATGTCGATAATACCATCCAACGCATTTAACACGTCAAAACTGTACGACCTCCTAAATGTTTGACGCTACAGTATTTTTCCTGACACGCCTCGGGTTAATGTTGCAATCTAGCCTATTCACATATTTTAAAGAAAATAGACCCGATTTCCAAGTATAATTATATTTGAAATTTCGAAGTTAAATTCTGTACTAGTTGAAATATTTTGCAATGCATGTGTAACGGAATGAATGTATTATTTTGACTGTGACTATGGATATAATAGCAAACATTGATTAGCTATAACTAGTTTGTTTTCAAGTTTAACCAGTAAATGCACTTCAAGTGCACTAAAAGAACCGTTCGTTAAGTGTATGTTTTTTCCAACGTATGTCAATAATTTTTAGTTTTAAAAAAATCGGCTCGACATTGATCTGAAGCGTGGTAAAGACTTTTGAATATTGTTTTCATTTTTGCTTAATATAGAAATACACTGTTAATCACTTTCTCGTGTAAATATCACATTATATTGACTGCCAATTGGACCAGTCTTGAAAAATAACAAAAATATATAAATTCATTTTAGTAAACCACACCGCACAATATTTGTAATATATTACCAAATAAATACCACACAAATATACATTATCAAATACTACGTAAAATATGTAAATAATAATAGCATTAACAATATTGACAAACATTTCCCTAAAATGTCATGGTATAAATCATGTAGTATCAAGAATCGGAGCAAAATAAATCGGTGGTCGAGTGGCGCAGTGGAAAGATCTCTCACCATATAACAAGATGGCAGGGATTTGATTTCCCGATTAAACAAGGAAAGATATTCAGGTCAACTGCCCCACCACATTACTTGTTACTGGGTACTCCCGTTTCCTCTCACATTAATACCCTCTGTTTGCGTTCATCCGTGTCAATAGCAATAGGTTAAATTAGTAGAAAAACCTTGTTTCTATAATCGGTTTTAATAAAATAAAAAAAGTGTATACGGTGTATTATACAGAGCAGAATAATAACAACAATACGTTTCCGTACTTCTAGAAACTCTTAAATAAAGCATTGCTCTGAGGTTGTGATGGCGTTGTTAATCAAACTAGTGTTTAGACTTTTGATATAACCTTTCATTTGTTATGTACTACACAAAACAAGTATGATCGATATAATTTGAAAATCGTTATTCCACCAAAATATTATATTATTATTATTATAATAGTCGATGAAGTATTTATTTTTTGTGAACAAAAAATCTGTAATAAAACATATTACAGGAACAACATGCTGCTGAGATAGAGATCTTAAAATTGATTGTCGTTGTTATTGAAATGATTTTGGAATTGATGTGATAGTGTACTTGTTGAAATGTCTGACACAAAGGTTTAAGCTATATTTAATTATTTGCACCACAATTTCAAAATAATGTATAAAATAATATAGGGGGATGTTACTGTGTATACGAAAAACAGTTACCTGGACATTTTTGTTCCCTTTAATTTGGAATAGGCAGTTACTTTAATGCTCTCGCTAATATAGATCAGAATTGTTTTAAAGAAAAATATACAGTTAAGCAACTGTCAACATCCCGTTGATGTCACATCTTTTAAAAAAGCCGGAACATTCTTATCAAGTATATCGGCTTACAAGTCGTCTGATTTCAGCTGTTGCTATTCCGTTATACAATAATATGCATAGAATTACAAAAAATCAAAAATGTCCAAACAATATATATATAAGAAAAACTAACAACACATGAAAACAAACAGAAGAAAAATAAATACAAAGAAGGTCATGCTTGTTAATGAGTAAAAGCAATTTTCATTATTTGCCCTCACTTCTTCAAAGATTTTTGCATGACTTAATCACACACGTTTTTAAAAAGTATAACAGTTCTTCCATGATCGACATACACAAAGTAAATTATGATACATGTCCTTTTCTATTTTAGATAGCCTACTGTGTCTTGAGATCTTCGGCAGTACCTTCTGATTATTCTGTTGCAATCCGGGGTCACTGGCGTTATGAACAATCACAATTAATACGTCATATGCAAATGAGAAATGGGAAAGTATATTGTGGTCCACGGTCTTTAATTATTTCGATTGATCGATCAAATGACGTGTTATATCTCAGCAGAACCAGAATACTTTACAGTCTTGATTTCCTTCAAATTTAGACCTTCATTAGAGTGTTTCTTACTCATTATTTTTGTGATTTGGTTACCCTCAGTTCGTTCATTACACTCTTTTTAAGCAGCAACATTTGCAGATGTTTCTTCAAGCTTACGATCGTTGAGTCGGCGCCAACGGTCATTCACAGTTATTCGTTGAATCCTCCGGACAACACTTCCCTACACAATCCGTTTGAACGAACACGAGTCCGGACTGACAGTTCGTTAATTCTGCGATTACTCCCTCACCACAGGCTACCCACATGTTTCTGTTGTATGGATGCCGATAGTTGCAACCATGAGGCTTTTCCTGGCAAAAGGTATCTGTGAAATCAGAATGTTCATAGTTAGTGGTAGTTGTAAAGATTATTAGGCAGAATACATGCTGCTTACGAGTATTGATTTGACAAAACGTATTTTGACTAACAAATGCGATTTCGTCTCAAATGAATCTGTGATACATGCAACAATTTTGAATGGTGCTACAACTCGCCATGAACAATATGGTTAGCCTTTTCTGCAGCTTATCCTATATCTGATATGATGTGCATTTTTATAGCTAAAAGTTACCATTTTAATACAATTACAAATTTGAAGATCGTTATAATCAATTCCATAAAAATGAACAGAGTTGAGGAATTATTGTGCTCGATATGTTTCTTTCCTATGAATCGACGATAGAGCAATGATATAACCTTTGTGATACATTAATTATAACACAACGCCTAGAGAAACGCCGGAGGCAATTTATTGTTGACGTTGTAACCGTTTAAATCGTTTCTTGTATTTAAAGAGTTAACCTTATTTTTCGTTGTTATACAGAATGTATCCAGTTTAATGTTTGCATGGATTAAGGATATTGTTTTATTTGACATGTTTTCGTTGTTATGAAGAAAGTTATCTGTTAAACTTATACCTGGAATGACACGAATCACTTGCGTAATATTGAGGTTTCTTAGAGATCCTTCATCATCAAAAAAGCTGCAGTGCAGTTCAACGACGGTGCCGTTATCCTGCATCCTTAGCTTGGGGAATGAAAAGGATTTACTAAATATTTTCTCTCCTGTGCTTCGGTCTTCAGTTAAAGCGTACTTAGAGGTCAGGAGTGATCCGTTGACGTGTATTTTCATGTGTTGTGGTCTGCAACCCAAATGCAAGCGAAGATTGATAACTGCTTGGATGTTTTCTCTGAAATCACCTCCGGTGGAAAAGCTGTGGTACCGACCTTTACCAACTGAAGTAAATTCAGAGAAAATGTGTATTACCCAAATGTGTAAGGTCAAATAATTTGTATAAAATAAACATATAAGCAATCTTTTTCTAAACCGGAATTTAATATTGTAAGTCATACTTTCGCTAGCCGCAAAGGTTAAAAACAGTTTTAAACCACGTAAAACATTTTGACAGACAAAATATATTAAGTTTTAAACTTTGAAAATATTCATGAGGCTATCAATTAACTGACAGCATACTATTCACAACTAGTTTGTGTGTACAATACATACCTATGACATTAGTGAGGGATGTGATATTCTGTATGGTGTCGCTTTCTTTTGTTTGCAATGACATCATAAATGCCGTCATGTGATCAGCACAGGTGATCGGTTGCTGTTTTTTGTAAATCACCGACAACTCATTGAGATGAAGAAAGCCCCAGAAATATGTAGTTTGATCGACGACTTGTATAGGTTCATCTTTTAGGAAGGATCCGCTTCTACTCGTTTTCCCATACAGATTCAATAAATATGTTCGTACATCATCGGGAATGCAATATTTAAACTTAAGCTCGAGTCCGTCTCCAACAGTTACGTTTACAAGACTGGGGCAGTCTGTAAATGTCGGCATTCCTAAAATGATTTAAAAAAAAAAAAGACAATGAAGCACCGGTTCACATTTTAACAGTTGTCTATTGACGTTTTGAACAAATTGCTCGTTGACCTATATTTATTTATATATAATTAGGTCTCATAAGTAATGCATTGTAACGTCAGTTTGATCCAGCATCATCAATGGATCCGACCAAATAAACCTATGTTAAGCTTACTGTCACAACAGAAATATCATGTGCTCCCTTTTTACACAAGTATACAAATATAAAAAGGTATTCCACTAACGCAACTTACCGTTAACTTGGATTTCTTTGCTAGGTTTGTCACCATTCAGCAGATGTAATATCCATGATCCCGCATCAATACAGGTGACTGGGCGGAAGGCAACTTCAAATGTAGCGATAGCTTCTTTAGAACTGGTGGATAGTTTAACTCGGTCATCGACACCGAATTCGTTTGCGCGGAACAATCCATTGTGTTTCGTTTGAATATGACGCAAGTCTGTCAATGTTTCTGCATTAGCATTCCATTTTATGGTCGTATTTTCCCCCTTTTCAAGGATAAAATGCGATCTTGTGGTCACTGCAAGAATAACGAATACTTTAAATGAATGTTGTTGCCATATATTTGTAAAAAAACAACACCAAAGTGCCACAAACAAAAGGCGGTTTTCGTGTAACAGAAAAGATACAAAAAATGTTGAAGCAAATATACTGGACAAAGCAAAGCAATAGATTAACACTTCTATTTCGGTCGGTCAATCGTATCTATCGATAACATACATAGCGACCAAGGTTCATACGATTAATTCATGAATTGACTGAATAAACTTGCTCACCATTCACATCGATAGATTGTTGTGCGATGGATGTGGTCTTAACGTTCTGTAAAGTGTCCACTGTTGGTTTGCAGTTAAGATTTTCTGTTCGTTGAAACATTTCCACACTCATGATAAGAGTGCATGCATATCCATAATTGTCCATGACTTTACCATCGCCAGTGGTCCTCGAACAAATCATGGGTTTGTTGTATGCGCCAAAGTCTGGTACCTGGAGCTCAAGATCCACCACTACTGTTCCACACTGATGGTATCCCGAACAGACAAGTTCGACGTAGTCATTGCTGTCTGAGGTATTTGTAAATGGAGTAATTTCCATCTGCATAGTATCAGTGAGATCTGGAATACGACAGGAATTTGTTTTTTTACTAACAGTATTATATCAAAAGTTTTGTTTAGGTGTATACAACTTTTTTTATATATGTTAATATTATACAATAAAGGTGTACCTTTAATTTTCAGCGGTAGCTTGATTTCACGCTGCGTGCTGTTTTCACTGTTGAAGATGATAGGATATTCCCCCTCTTCTGGGCAATCATATGGTTGCTTCCGGATAGTAATTTGATGATTCGTCACACGGATGTTAAAGCCGTCAACTGTGATATCCATGTCCTCCTTTAAATCATATGAAGAACGTCCTTCTCCTTTTTCCAACTGAACTGGTGGACTCAAGATATCAATCCTTGTGTACCCTTGTTCAAAAGGGCAAATCATCTCATTGGGAATAATTTGACATTCTGTAAGAAAAAAACTGAAACGCTTTAAAACAGGAAGTCCCAGACGGTTGGTGTTGATCACCATCATATGCCTTTCATAAGTAATATTTTAGTTTGATATTTCCTCTTCATTTTTTTCTTATCATCCGCTGAATAAAAAGTGTCTCCAAGGGTTAATGCATCTTGTGTTACTTTTGATTCAGAGTTTTCTTCCAAAGCAAGGTAATTATGTAGATAT
This sequence comes from Chlamys rubida, assembly GCA_032359455.1. Classification (NCBI taxonomy): domain Eukaryota; kingdom Metazoa; phylum Mollusca; class Bivalvia; order Pectinida; family Pectinidae; genus Chlamys; species Chlamys rubida. The sequence continues at coordinate 5,813 of JAUMHH010197102.1, read as the reverse complement.
AGCGATAACAAACTTGATCTCTAAAAATCAAAGATAGCTATGTACCTGGTGGCCAGTTTACTTTTTAGTATTTTACTAATTGAAACATTCTTCAAAGTTTTGTTGTGAAGGCTCAGTAGAAAAGATATGAAGTCAGAATAGATGACTGACTTCTGTATATCACTGGCTTTAACGTGTTCAAGGGCGTGGTAGATTGCTAGGGCTTCCGCAGAAACTATCGAGCGCATCTTTTGCAACCATGACTGCGGCGACCTATGATTATCTTTCGAACTATCAGTATAAAATTATTGAAAGTTTCACGGAAGGAAAGATCAACCTCAGGTGGGATCAAAAGCCATGGAGGAACATCTATTGTTTGAAATGATTAGATAGTGTCAGCATTAATTTGGAAAAAGTTGGAATACAATTTAGTTTATTTTGAAATGAGGTTTCATAATTTGGATTGAAGACGAGAGGGTAGACTGGGTTTGAAAGGTTTGGCTTCAACCGAGATGCAAAATGCAATGACAGTTTCTATCGACGATTATAATTAAGGTGGTTCGTTCGCTTCAACGTAGTGTCTTTCAACTGGTGTGGTTTTGAAAGCTCCTAGAGCAAGTCGTTTACCTTGGTGATGTACGGTATCTAATAATTTCAGACATTCTCAGGCATGATTCTCTGGCGGATCCATATACAGTGGATTCGTAATAAAGCTTTGATCTTATATGTGCTCAATAGAGTCTCAGTAATACCTTCCTATAACAGCTCCAATTAGTATGGGAGACTACCATTTGCATGTTTAGTGCTTTGATATGTGGGAGGAACAATAATGTTCTATTAATGTTCTATGTAGTTTGTTAAACTACAGGACCGTGTTGGCAGTCATGGGTTTTGCGTATTTGACAAAAATGCAAGCACACCGTTTTGAATTTGGAAAATTATATTAGTCCATAGTACTTCCTCAAAACGTCAAATTACATGATTTGAAAACCGTTGGTCTTTTCAAGAAGGTATACCTAACGATAGCCAATGTTGCTATTCAAGTTGACATTTTTCCTTTCATCTTTTAGTTTGATAAATGCCATTTCCTTTTACGTGTTTTATTTACCCTTATTAGACCTAAAAAAATCAATTTCAAAATCAAACAAACACATATATAGACATGAGAAATCTACCTATTAAATATTAGAAAGATTTGTCTGGTTCTTTTTGAGAAATAGGGATAACAAACTTCTTCTCTAAAAATTGAAGATGGGTTCTAGCGATCATTCCGTTTCGCCTATTAGTCCCATGCATTACTCTGGACCATAGGTAATTAACATATGAAACTTCATAAAGATCTGTCTTTTAATTCTTGATAAAGAGCGATAACAAACTAAAAATCTGAAAATCAAAATCTGGCGGCAAGTTCGTTTTTTCGATCAGTCCAAAAATCAAATATGCCAAGCTATGATAACCTACATACGAAATTCGAGAAAGATGCATGAAATGTGTTTGGAGAAATAACGTCGGGCGATCTGATAAGCCCACTATGCTTAGGATTCGACACATCTTTGTTAAATTTACCTTCCAATTGGTCACCGCTCGTTCTCAAGATGAAGTACATGCAGACCACAACAGCTGCAATAACTGCAAAGCCGCCAACAGCAACGCAAACAACAAAGCAACGCATAGATGGGGTCTAAAACAGAAATTTATTTATTTCATCAAGTATTCAATTACATTATTATTGGTTTCAGAAATAAGTAAAAAGTAAGACCTTTGCAAAAATCAAACTTGTATATCACATCGTGCACCTTGTTTTATAAAAGGCGATATACGCATTTTACATAATAATGTACGAAGCCTCTCATTATTTAAAGTTATTAGTCATTTTCGTATGATTTCCTTGCTATTCATATTTTATAATCTAGATTCATTATTGAATAATAAAAAAATACGTTACTGACTTTCTATTTATAATATGATGTCACAATAAGGACAACTAACATAGATCTTACATAGTTGAATTTGAACAATGAATGACATAGAAAAGCGTACTTTTCGTTCCTTGTGCTTTGTGTGAATTATAAAAGGATCATTATGTCGGTTTAAATTTTAAGTAGACTTATGAAACTTGCCAGGTATATTTTATTCTAATTTGCTGAAATGAAATAGAAATCCTTTTTCATAAATTCTATATGCAATAAAATTTCATGTCGGATCCTTTCTCTATGTCGATAGCAGCTTTAACACAAAAGCTCGGATTTGCTAAAAACATTGCACACTTAAAGATCTGCCCTTCTGAGGTTAAATTACGTTTAAATCTCGAATTGATTTAATGAAAAAAGATTTCATTTGATTTTAAATATTACAATCAATTTTAAAAGCAAACCTACACCCGAAAATGAAAATGGATTTTTTTTAAGAAATGACCCGAGTCGGCGGCCATTCTGAACATGTTTTCTTTTTTGCGCTCTAGGCAATTTTATAATTTCACCTTTTCTGACGGTAGATTAATAACTAAAATATAACTGTGCTGCCATTTTTAGCTCACCTGGCCCTAAGGGATTGTTCAAATGACAAGCTCACTGGGGTCAAATGATTGAAGTAAAAGCTTATAACACCTTCATCTGAATAACCAAAACGCACAGGGTGATATACTAGTAGCATGCTGGGATGAAGGATAACGAAATATGTTTAAATAAATGACTTTGACCAAAGTTCAAGATCACAGGCGTAAAATGCTTAAACAAATTCAAACAATTTCTTCCGATAACAAAAAGGATCAGGGTGGTGATTTATAATTAGTAGCATGCCGGGTTGACAGGCTACCAAGTAAATGACCGTGACCCATTTTCACGCTCAAATGTGTCAAAATGTAAAGGCAACTTCTTCTGAAGAATCAAAAACCTCAGGGGTATGATAAATACCCAGTGGAGTACACGTTTGTTTTTTGTTCGAACGAATGACCGTGACCTAATTTCGTTGTCACGAGTGCCAGAGTGCCCGATGTTTTGAAATAGATTCAAATTATTACTTAACAACCAAAAGGCCGAGGTTGACCCTTTTTCTATGCCACAGGGGTGAAAAATATTACCAAAACTCACAAGGATATGATAATTAGCCATACTTTTTTAGTGTTTTCTTCAAAGTTTCGGTCTTTCTGGTGTGGATTGGTAACGTCATGAATATTCAAAGTGAGGCGGAATCACATCGACCTTTCGGGGTCACGCTATTGTTCTTGATGTCATGAATAATCGATTTCATGACGTGTCAGGGTCAGTATGACTCAAAATGAGTAAAAAATGGGACTTTCCAAAAGAGCAGATCCTAAATATTTAATTACTTGGCTCGCATTACTGTATCTTGGTACTATTTCTGTAAAGTACCGCTGTAGAATTCAATAGACAAAGTCATGATTTTGATATTTAAAAGCATTTAGTGAGAAATGATCGTTTACATATACATTTAAATAAACTCACTTTTTTAGAACAGCAACGATTCTGAAAAGAACAAAATTTATTTAAGGTATTCCATGTATTATACACATCTTTTTGGAGGTAAACTAAACATATTTTTTTGTTTTCCACACGCGTATTCTCCAAATTTTTATGAACTTTTACCGCAAATTTTTCCAGTTTTGATGCATTTTATAAGTTCACTCATTGGGGCCCCTTTCTGTTCAAAGTCCAATAAAATGACAAAAACCTTCTATATGCAGACAGTTATGATTTTATTCACTTTTTGCAAACCATTTACTTTTATATACCGACAAATTGGTCAAAAATTGTAGATTACAAATATGAAAATAATAACTCTTTCCAGAAATAACTTATATATATTTAATATTGCCGTGGAATTCAAATTTTTGTTCTCCATTTTTAATGGTACATTGTAAATGTTGGAAAACATAATTTGTACAACAAATTATATCGGATATAGATACAAAAACAAAATTTGTAAAATCTCTTTACAATGCAAAAAACGAAATAAATCAAAATTTTACCGTCTGAATGTTGAAAAAAAATGCATAGTTACGACCCCTCCCCCTATTTGACCAATTTTGTCCATTTTCGACAGTTGAAGTGTCAGTAAATTGTCTTGACATCAAATAATCGAAAGTAATGTGCTTAAAGCACCATGATTTTCTTTTACTATGTCACATTTCGAAAAAGAAATGATATTGTAGCCCGTGTGTATTTGGTCGATTTGGCCAACCACGTACAAATCTAAAAAGGTAAGGGAGAAAAAGAAAAACTTCAAATTAGATAAAATTAACCATACCCAACTAAACAGGACATAACAAATCACACTCAAAACATGTTTAAGGCGAAACAACTTTGTGGAATGACCCAGGGCGAACGGGATTTAGGACGAAACGACCTGACACCCATCTTTCCATCCATAACGTTCTGCATGTCTACCTAGCTTCACATTGTTAAAAAGAGGACAATCTATATGTTACAAATTCCTTTCCCTTAAACACACATGTCCACTGCTGACAGTGTGTAATTTTGACAAAATTTTCCTAAAACGGCCGCGAAAATAACGAACAATCGTCATTTGTTTACAATCGGGGTTTCCCCAACGGGCTCATACCGAAAATGACGTCACGATTAGGAGCAATACACATTACGAAGTTTCCCGATGTTGGCCGATGCTTGCCAATTTCATAATAAATGGAATTTTAATAAAATATGAATGAGAAAAGACGAGCAGGATATAACTATGCATCGAAGTTGTTTTTACTCTTTACTATGATATTCACTATTGCATATTCAGCAAATAACAAATATTCTTGAAATAAATCAGATTTATTGTGTATATTTAAAAATTAAAGGGAAACGTATGATTAGGATTTGCTTGAATTGTTGGTGTAATTTAAGAATTCATATGATGTGCATAATTTGTCAATTCATGCTTCCATATGAAGGCATCTACTTCACATTATGACAAGATGATGAATACAATTTTCAGTCGTTATAAAATGCGCTTTCTATCATGACCTTGCATTTAAATGAGATAAATACAAACGCGTAAAGTTACTGAATATTTGTACGAAATATTGAGTAAAATCATAGTTATAGTCCTTTAAATGATAAAGTAAAAGTGTTTACCTTGCATGGTCGACATGTTTTCATGTTTACATTTCTACTGAACTTGGACTCAATATATCTACTAAAAATGTTAAAGGTTATTTTTCAATAACCTTTTTCAGTTGGCGTATGAATACATCAGCATATTATAAACCTGATTACTTTGTTATTCAGTTGAGCGCGGGAAGTGTTTTTAATAGATTGTTGGAGTTTTTGTCATAATTTTTTAATTGAGTTAAAGAGAACTAATTTACATCTTAATTTGGTGTTTTTTTGTTGTAATAATTGCAATCAAGCTATTCAGCTAACCAGGACGTCGACTAACAGTGAGTGATGATATCATAAGCTTCGCTTCCTTCTGTGTTGTTAGACTTCGCAAGCCGGTATTTGAAACATTATAAAAAAATCAATATCGCACTGAATGTAAATATAAGGATAGATACCTGTTTTGTTTATGTTTATGGGGTATTAACTTTAATGGGTATTGAGACGAATTCAATATGAACTGTTAAAATTTGTCTCAAGACCCATTGAGGTTTATACCCAATACACCTAAACAAAACAGTATTCAATCCTTAATTATTTAATCCAGGCGGGTACGTCTGACTCCTATTCGCTACGGAAGGTGTCTCAATCTCGTTTTAAATAATAAAGAGTATGAGTATACGTCGGACATCGTTGTATTTCAGGGATCCAAGGTCAAGGTCACACTTGCTATATATAGAAAATCATCAACTATTTCAATTTAAACACTTA
>JAUMHH010197091.1:0-13652 GCA_032359455.1 Chlamys rubida | reverse complement strand
AGGGGATAGTGACAGCTATATCTATGGTTACAGGTGATAGTGACAACTGTATCTATGGTTACAGGTGATAGTGACAACTGTATCTATGGTTACAGGTGATAGTGGCAACTGTATATATGGTTACAGGGGATAGTGACAGCTATATCTATGGTTACAGGTGATAGTGACAACTGTATCTATGGTTACAGGTGATAGTGACAATTGTATCTATGGTTACAGGTGATAGTGACAACTGTATCTATGGTTAGAGGTGTAGTGACAACTGTATCTATGGTTAGAGGTGTAGTGACAACTTTATCTATGGTTACAGGTGTAGTGACAACTGTATCTATGGTAACAGGTGATAGTGACAACTGTAACTATAGTAAACAGGTGATAGTGACAACTGTATCTATGGTAACAGGGGATAGTGACAACTGTAACTTTGGTGAGAGGTGATAGTGACAACTGTATCTATGGTTAGAGGTGATAGTGACAACTGTATCTATGGTGAGAGGTGATTGTGACAACTGTATCTATGGTTAGAGGTGATAGTGACACCTGTATCTATGGTTAGAGGTGATAGTGACAACTGTATATATGGTTACAGGTGATAGTGACAACTGTATATATGGTTACAGGTGATAGTGACAACTGTAACTATAGTAAACAGGTGATGGTGACAACTGTAACTATAGTAAACAGGTGATGGTGACAACTGTATCTTTGGTTAGAGGTGATAGTGACAACTGTATATATGGATATCAGTGATAGTGACGACAATATCTGTGGTTACCAAGGATATTGGAATGTGTATCTATATGTAACAGTGAAAGTGATGACGTTATCAACTGTTAGCAGGAATATTGAATGATAATGCCTTTGTCTGTTGTTACAGGTCATAGTGCCAAAGCTGAAGAGTGAAGTACTGGGCATTGTGATAGTGGAGTCAGGCTGGGGCTCCATGGTCCCTACGGTGGTACTAGCCAACATGGCCCCCACAGGACCTGCAGCCCGGTGTGGGCAGCTCAACATAGGGGACCAGATCATCTCCATCAATGGAATAAGTCTGGTAGGACTTCCCCTCTCAGCCTGTCAGAATTACATCAAGGTAATTATAAGCCATCATATTATCTTGTGTTTCAGATCAGTACACCAGGCAATATCTAAAATTATGTAAGTGTGAGTGTGAGATATTTTATATTCGCAGTCAGTATTGTCAATGGGTACAAATGTAGGTTTGTTCAGATTACGACCCAGGGGCCAGAAATGGGGCCAAAAGTTCCACATTGATAATAATGTGTGTAAACATTTGATCTTACAGAACATTTTTCATTTGATATTTACAGAGTGCCAAAAACCAGACGGTGGTCAAGCTCACTGTTGTACCCTGTCCCCCAGTGGTGGAAGTATTAATAAAACGGCCAGACGTCAAATATCAGCTTGGCTTCAGTGTCCAGAACGGTGTGGTAGGTACCAGAAGGAGTGTTTTATCAGGTTCCAAATTATACCCACAGCTATTTCTGTGAGGTATGTGTATATACCCACAGCTATTTCTGTGAGGTATGTGTATATACCCACAGCTATTTCTGTGAGGTATGTGTATATACTGTGAGATACAGTATGTGTATATACCCACAGCTATTTCTGTTCATGGTTGGAAAGCCCTGGGATTTGTCCTCAGAACAGAAGCTGTGACCTCACACAGGAGAGCTTACATTGACCACATACATCTTTCACCATGTTTACAAAATAAAAATATATTGTTGTAGTTTTCCCAGAATGGATCGGTTGGTACTTTTTTGCGAAGAGCCCTGTTTTGCGTCTGTTTGAGAAATAATGGTATCCTAGCCCTATTCTACTATTTCTCTATCAAAACAAATCAAAACATTTATATGTCACCTGATCATAGCCTGATGTCTTAGAGATTATTTCACACACTAAATTGGGTGTAAGGAGGATTTTTCCGCGGAAATGACACCTGATCGGCTACTGTACCATGTTACACAGTTAGCTCTGCCCCATCATTAATAATTCGAGATATCGCCTTTCAGTTTTGTTCTCAGACATGTTATCATAACTCTTAGCATTGTAACCTGTGATCTGTAGAAGATTCCTGTTATGTAATTTTTGGTTCCTTTCTCGACAAACCAATAACTCTTCGTATTTTCAGAACAAAATCATTTTCCAGTAACCTTATTAAATGCTTCAGGAAGGCCTTGAGTTTTTTCTTTCACAACTTTTCCTGTGAAAATCCTTTTGTTGTGCGAGATATTTTTTTTTCTAGGCCAAAGTGATGATGAAAATTGCTTCTGTTACTCTTTTGGCAATTTACCAAAAGGTTACTAGAACTGAATCACACTGCTTAAGTGACTTACGAGGTTCTGACATTCATTTCAGAATATTTTCATGTTTTTGTTTTTTGGGGGGTGGGAGAGACTCGGAGTGTTAAGATTCCGTGTGAATCTTTCTTGTTTCTAGCTGTGCCTGTCAAAAGTTGGAAAGTTGATATTGAAAAATTCAAATCATTATACAATGTACCATTGTCTTTCACCTCATTTCAACAATTCTTTGATCTTTTCATCTCTCCTTCTTTCCTAACTTTTTCAATAGGATTCCCCAATCATTTTCTTCCTTCCTCACTTTCCCCCCCATCATCATTCGTTAACACTCCTATTCCTCAAGTTGTTATGCTACTTTACTTAGCCCTTAGGTCATACCTCTTCTCCCTTAACCCCAGACTCACTCCCCCTTGTTCATTCTATCTCTAACTCTATACCTCCACTCTAGACTTCCATCATTCTCTCCTTTCCTAAATAGCTCTAAACTCCCTACCTCTCACTCACATCTTCCTGTCTTCACTTGCTGTCCGTTCGATCATTTTACACCCTGGGTATCAGTCTTTTCCTTCCCTTCTATCCTCTTTCATCAACTTACCCTGCTTCTCTTCCTCATTAACTATCCACCCCCTACCCTCCCTCTCTGTGTCTCTCTCAATAACTCTTACCCTCATCATGATCTTAGCTGTTGTAAAGACACAAAACATGAATTTCTCCCTCCGTTCTTCATATGAACATTTGAATGATCACAAGAATTACATTAAGAATGTAAATTGAGGAGAATTGTATAATGGAACATTACTGAAATGCCAAATGGTGGGAAACTGAAAATATACCTCTATTTTGTTGTATTTTATAACATGTGTGATTGTAGATTTGTTTCCCTGAAGGACATGTTAAAGATTCACATTTACAAATTAAACAAATCTGTGGGATTTGTAATTGATTTTATCTCAAGTAATAAAATTAATTGAGGCATCTTTGTCAGTTCTGTTTACAAATGATGGCAATGATTATCCCTAAGTAGTCAGTGTAAAATGTTAGAATTGCTACCAATTCTACATTGTACGGCATCTTAGATTGAACATTGTCTAATTTGAGTTCACTTAAGTGCCATGTTAGAAGGTTAGAAGAAAAAGAACTAGGCGATTTATTTCCCTGTACTAATAAGTCTGTTAGGTTTATGACGGTAGAGAGAGGTCCTTCATGAGTCATAGCTTAACTCATTCACCCCTAAAATTTCATAATGCACTATTCCAACCTATGAATTGGAAGAGTTCAAATGTGTTTTAAGGGGTGAATGAGTTAACACCCATTGTATTTCTCTTCTCCATCTCGTTTTTTTTTTTATTTCTTCCTTCATTTATATCTCTGTCTGTGCTAATTAATCCTTTCCTTTTCCTTATTTTTCCTTCCATGAGCTCTTCCTCTTGCCCTTCATTCCTTTACTCAGTTATCACTCCATATCTTCCTCTTTGTCCTTATATTTATCCCTGAAGTTTTCTCTTTGTCCTTCCTTCACCGACTACCCTTGCATGTCTACCTCTTTGTCTTTCTTTCTCTTTATTCTCCCCGTTCATAGTTCTTTTCTTCTCTCTGTTCATTACTCCATCATTTTCTCTCTAGAGGTCAATAAGGTCAAGACAATTAGGCTCGTAATTTTATTAAAGTTTGTTCAATTGGATGACCTTGACCCTCTTTCAAGGTTATAACAAGATCTAGAGTAATGATATATATGACCTGTAGTATGTTTTTGTGAAAGGTTTCCTGTTTGTTTAAGTAAATGACTGAGTTACTTTTATGGTCACTCAAACTGGCTTCTCTTAAAAGTCTGTAAGATCTAGAGGAATAATATTTGGATTTAGCTTGCTGAGATTAGTAAATATAAATATTAAATTTGTTGTGATAAATTACCTTGACCCACTTTCAAGGCCATGGGATAAATATGTTAAATAAATGGTTTCATAAGAATTAGAACATAGGGTTTGTAATTTGTAGGGATGAAGTGTAATCAGGTTCATGCAAATATATGACCTTGACCCACTTTTCAAATAAGGTTAAAAAAAAAAATATTAAAAATATTGACAACTGTCTATTTGTAATAATAGCATTATGTACATGAATATCATTTCACCTGTCATGAATTGTCACCTTGTTTTGATTTCAAATATATTTATCAAAACCAGGAGAAGTATGTATGCAGGCAGAGGTGTATATTGTAAGTCTTCGTTTGGATGACTAAATGTTTCAATCATATAACTTGTCAATAGCAGTAAACCAAAAACAAACATGTCTGTCTGGACACTTGAGGAAACAGACGATATCAGCTTAAGTTTCATAGCAAAAGTGCATATATATATACGCCACATACTTCCTACATTTTATTGTATGGAAATGCCAAATGTCATGCTATATACAATAAGGCACGGTCGCCTTACAACCGATATTTTACCAAGACGTCAACATTGTACCAATACGGCTTCAAGCAGTCGTACAAGGTTGACCCTGGAGGCTGGTCGCTGGTATGTGCAGTTGTATGTATGGAGGCGTGGAATATATAGGGAGAGCTGACTGTCTGGAAGGATATCTTAGAAAAGCTGGCGACAATTACGACAGATATGTTTTGATGTGTTGTCGAGTCACCTCGACCACTAATTAGATAGTGTTACCTGCTTCTTAACAGCCCGGTACAAATCCAGAAATCCTCTCACATGTTTATAATCAATATTTGATGAATTTCTATATGCAGCAATGGTTATAAAATCACCGAGACAGACATCATCCATGTAGTTCTATATATAGTGAGTGTATCATCATCAAGTCGTGTCTATTTGAAATACTTTCAGATCTGTAGCTTACTGAGAGGTGGGATAGCTGAGCGAGGAGGTGTGCGGGTCGGACACAGAATTATAGAAATCAACAATCAAAGTGTTGTAGCGGTACCACACGAAAAAATTGTCTCCCTTTTGGCAAATTCTGTAGGAGAGGTAAGTAAACAAAGGTTTTAACTCCTTCACCCCTGAAAACACATTTGAACTCTTTTGAGTCTCTTCCGATTCAAAATTTGGAATAGTTAGTATGTAATTTCAGGGGTGAATGAGTTAATATATCATATCTGGAGAATAATTGTAATTTTGAGGTTGCATTGGGGGGGAAAAAAGGGTTAATTATTTCAAGTTAAACTAAAAAAGCTTTGTGCAGGAACCAGATCACAAAAAGACTTTGTCTTAGAAATTATACACAGGTAATACGTAAAGTAGAGACTTAATTCCCTACATACTGTTCCTAATTACATATACTCAGGCTGTTATTTTGCTTTAAGGATCCCCTCCCCGCCCACTGCAGGCAAAACACTAGAGAGTTCCACTGTCGTTTTTGAACGTACCATAATCTCCCCTTAATATCACAAAACACTAGATAGTTCCAGTCGTTTTTGTACGTACCATAATCTCCCATTAATATCACAAAACATTAGAGAGTTCCACTGTAGTTTTTGTACGTACCATAATCTCCCCTTAATATCACAAAAGACTAGAGAGTTCCACGGTAGTTTTTGTACGTACCATAATCTCCCCTTAATATCACAAAACACTAGAGTTCCAATGTAGTTTTTGTACGTACCATAATCTCCCCTTAATATCATTTTGAATATAACTAGGTGACTGCATGGCCCAGGGTTTTACCATTGACCAGGTAGCTCATGATCAGTTGGTGGAGATTATATGGAGCTGGGCTCCAGGGTTCCATTCGTGGTCTGACTCAAATATCTTTTAACACTCAAAACACTGTTCATGGTTTTCTTTTCAGAAATGAATTAATAAAGCTATAGTCAGAGGGAAAATTCACATTTCCAACTAATGTGAAATCAATGCTGAAAAAAATCACAACATTGATAACGTAGATTATTTTGAAACACAATAATAATCATTTCCCATCACCATGTAATTCTGTGATCATACATTTTCGGTTTAAATTCTGAGAATAAGAAAATAAAATTCAAATATGCCCCAAGTGAAAATAAAATCCACAAGGGTCTCCTTCAGTCCCTGCTTGAGTTATTCATTTTTCTGTGATAATAAGTCATGTATCAACAATACTAGAACCATTTTGAGAGATAACAAAATTAGATAAAATAAAAACGTATCAAATATTTCATGATTAATCCCAAACCTATTTGTGTGATTGCGTTTCAGATCCACATGAGGACGATGCCCACCTCCATATTCAGGTTATTGACTGGTCAGGAGACACCGCATTATTTATAGTGACTGTTGGCCACTTTTATAGGTGTATTATATGTATCCACGGTGACGCGTACAACTACAGCTGGATTGTGATTGTTGCCTGCGGAACTGCGTGGATACAACGTTTTGTGATAAATTGTGCCGTAATAGTCCTGATCAAGTTCACTGGGCTCTTACCCAATATAAACAGTCTGGTCTTCGGGTTTCTCATTTTGAGTGTACCTAGATTCCCCTAGCTCTTACTGTTAACAGGAAGACATGGATTGTAAACCGTTTTAATTAGTAGTCCCCCGTTAATATTTTCCATTTCATTTCCAAGACTTTGGAAGAGCAGGCTTACAATTTGTAGCAGATCAGTAAATTGAAATTCTGGAATTCAGAAAGGGAGAAATATTTTTGCAATTTCAGTAAATTGAAATTCTGGAATTCAGAAAGGGAGACATATTTTTGAAAAGAAACAAACTGGAAAGAAAGGGGGAAACAATTTCTGAAAAGGAACGATATGAGACAAAGGGGAAATAACTGTTCATCTTTAGGGGAGGTAACTCTGGGCGGTAAGCAGCTGTTTGGTGTTCATTAGGATACTACGGTACATAACTTCCACTGTGCAATGACTTCATTATATATATATATAAATTCTGACCATGTGAATTCAAGATGGCATGGGTTTGGGAATGTGAGAGAGAGGGCCATGTATGTCTAATGGAAACGTGTGTGCTATATTGAGCCGGTTTTATATGCTACAGTCTGGCAATTATATATGAGTACAAGTCTGAGAAAGTTTGTGTCAAATATTCCTTGTTTATAACCATGTGTGTATTTAATATTCATATTGTCTGTTTCCTCTGCAGCATATGTTGTCGCTGCAACAGAATAGTGTTTAATGTTTCACCGACCTGTATTGTCATAACAAACATTTCAACATTGTAATAATGTTGGGGAGGATTTTTTTCTCAAAAATTTTAATTAAATTGATTATGATTAAAAGGTTGTTTGAGACGTAGTAACTGAATTTGTAGTGGAAAATGAATTTGAAATCTTGTCATAAGATAAAACTGTTACCTGCTTTTAATGGTACAAGGGGAGACAATCTCAAATAATCATGACCCCCTCATGGAAAATGTACACTACAAACTCAATTATTATGAACTCATTGTTCACATGACAATTGTCATATTGCAGAGTTCACCCATGTCAAATTTTATGTATATTTGAAGAGTGAAATGAATATTGACATTTATGATGGTATGAAACTCATTTGATCACAAACATATTCCATGGTGCACATTGGTACAACTTGGAGACGTTGCTTTCATACCATTACAAATGGGCATAGTATGCATTTTAATTTTCATATTAATGTTTAAAGCAACAAAGAACGTTCTATTTGTGTTTTTCTGGGTGATTTCTTTTGTGTTAATTAAATATAATATTTTACCAAATGGTAGAACAGCAGTTTTTGCAGGAACGAGGTCGTGTTTTCCATGCCTACAATTCCTGTTGGGTAAATACCGGTAGACAAACTTCCATTGGAAACCATTCACAAATTTCCATCAAAGTTTGAATTAATGGGTAATTATTTGTAAGGGTTGTGCTGTCGTAACAACATTTTGATTTGGTAGGTTTATTTGTAGGCTGTATTACAGAAATGTATTAATATTACCTATTTAAAAAGACTGGCATTATAAGGTCATGGCATTGTGAGGTCAGAATTCAGATAATAGACTAAATGTAATGGCATTGTAATATTGCAATGGAAAAAAAACAACAACGTAAATTCAAGATGGCAATGTTCACAGTGATAACAAGGATCTTGAATTTTGTTTTGTTAATAATTTTTCTTTTTCTTTCTGGAAATTTTCCAGACTAAAGCCGTTCCAATATAAGTTAGAGAGTTCCAGTGTTTCATGTAGTATCTCAAATGAAGAAGAACTTCAATTTGTTCAGCAGTTTTCTGTCTTTCATCGCTTGCTTCATTTGGAACACTAAAATGTTGTATACAAAAGAATTATATTCATTACAATTATTTTTGTCTGTTATTAAAAAAGAAAATCTTCGCCAGATCCCCGGATTCTGGATTATATTATAAAGTAAAAAAATTAACAGCTGAACTACAAGTCGCAGTATTCAATATATTAATATACTTTTCTGCAACATTACTGGGAATTTTCGTTTAAAAGTCCCGACAAAAAAAAAATCACTCTGTAATCATATATAGGATATAACATGATTTTAACAGAGAAAGTTACTTTCAGTGTCAGAATATAGAATAAAACGTGACAGGGCTCTCTACCTTGACATTGTATGTTACGTTCCTCTGTACACACTGTTAAAAGTAGAGAGTTCCAGCTGTGGCCCTGTGTGATGGGCACAAAACAAGTGCAATATTAGACTGCTGATATTACCTACATGTGATAATACGAATTAGGTGTCATCAAAAATAGGCTTCGCAATAGAATTTGGAAAGGAATACTTTGTGACAAGTTTCTAAAAATATATAGATGTCTTAATCAAGTATCTTGTCTAAATTACTAGCAAAAGTTAAAAGAGTGTTTCTTTAAAACCTTTAGTTCTTTATAAATCTTGGAGATCTCTTCAGTCATGTGACCAGTCAGTGGGGTCCTTTGGTGAACTTCAAACAGGACAAGTCCCATTTGGTTACCTCTTTTAATTCCTCATTATTAAAGTTTTAGTAAGACAATATATCAGTCTGATTTGGAGACACTGTTTGAAAAAGTTGGTAGGTATACTCGGTAAATTTTCATTTTACATGATTTACTTCCCTTTATTCAATTGCTACTTGGTGATAATTAACGAAGTTAATTAGAAACTGTTAAGCTGACTTGCAATATTTACTATCTATATCCATACATGTTACACGGGTTACGGGGTGGGACTCATCATCGTTGATGTACCATGTAAATTAACTGCAATATTTCTGAACAGGGGAAAACTTGATATTTCTCAGTTTAGAGGAAGGTAACGATTTAGTGGAAGTTCTCCTCTTCCATTAGATGTCAGTTAGGTATGTTGGTGTTCCATGGAGAATAATTGATAAAGAGAAAAAATCAGCGTTCCAGATATTTTTGGGCAGATCAATTTACTCATTTAACTATAAATTACTCATTTGAATATGACATGTTTTTTTCAATTTGATTGATTTTTTTCAGAATTTGATAATTTTGTGTTCAATTGATGTATTTGTATGATTTTTCCCCTGAAAATTGAGGAATTTAACTCCCTTACGTGGCTTATGTAATTCCTAAAAAGGAGAAATGCTGAACATTCATAGCATGGTTGATCGATATCTCGCAAATTACACTTGAAATCATCCTGATGCATACATGTGTATTGATATTGGAAAGTTGTTGGTAAATTTAAGATGTGAATGAGATGGTATCCAGAACATCGAATGAGTCTGTAATATTGTGTGCAAGTGTTGGTTGTACAAACTAGGTCGCTTTAATGTATGTTTTTATTGTTAAGCATTCCTTGGTTCAGGTAGAGGTACTAGTCCTTCGGGGATAACGGAGAGTGCTTTCTACACAGGAGAGTGCTGTCCCTCCGGTACGACGGAGAGTGCTTTCTACACAGGAGAGTGCTGTCCCTCCGGTACGACGGAGAGTGCTGTCCCTCCGGTACGACGGAGAGTGCTTTCTACACAGGAGAGTGCTGTCCCTCCGGTACGATGGAGAGTGCTGTCCCTCCGGTACGACGGAGAGTGCATTACATCATGATGATGGAGAAAGCATCTCTCACAAATCAAGACAATAATATCTTCAAATTCTTCTTTTTCTTTAATTTGATAAAAAGCATTTAGACAGGGGAGACACTTTATTCATACAGTTATTTACCATAAATAAATCAAAGTTTACCTTATAGTTAACCTTTGAATGATTTTGGCATTGTGTATCGTTGTAGTATTTGTTTCATAATATGACAGATATGTTAAAACTTGGCCTTACAAAGGTACCAAATAATAGTATTTATTTAGTAAAATAGTGTTTATATCAGCATGAAAGCCCCAGTGCTGATATTATAATATTATATGTACAAAACACTGCCTGCAATATCGATCAAGCCCCTGTGCTTGAAATATTGTACAAGCCCCTGTGCTGTTAATTCTATATTCAACATATTGTAATACAATGTATAAATCTAGCTCTTATGCTTTTAATGGTTAATTCAAGCCCCTGTGTATTTAGTTATTATGATGTAGTCCTTTATACAGGCCCCTGTGTATTTAATCATAATGAGTAATCTTTTCTTGTCTTTGTTTTTTTTTCCCAGTGGAAATGGTTAAGTATTGTTATACATACCCAAAGAGATCTTCGTTTTGTTTTGTTTTGTTTATTATTATATTTATGTTATATTCTGTGATATGATGTCATTTTCGTCTTCAAAAATCCTCCAAATTATATGTGTAATTAAGATTTCAGTAGGAGGAAAATTTCAGAAAACAATACCCTATGTAGATTTCAATCAAAAGACTTGATTTTAGTATGAAGAAATACAAAAACAAATTGTGATACTTTCATCTGTTTATGCCAATTAAGCTACATTCCTTCATAAAAAAAACCCCCAACAAATTGGTCTCTTCAGCATCAATCTGAAGATTTGTTTGTTTATTTATTGTCGATGACTTAAGACACTAAAATTGGACCACCAATATAATATCCTTACAGAGGATAGTGCTGTAACACCTGATACCCAGTATACATATGGAGTCTCAGTATACAGGTGGTATATAGAAATAGTGCTAGCACAAACACATTACAGACGATAGTGCTGTAACACCTAATACCCAGTATACAGATAGAGTCTCAGTATACAGGTGGTATATAGAAATAGTGCTAGCACAAACACATAACAGATCATTGAAATCCTATTGCAGTCATTGACACAACTGTCAAGAAATTATTTATTCCATAGATTCGTAATAAATTAAAACCAAATTGTGTACACTGTAGTCTGTCAGAATGAGAAGCTAATTTATCAGCCATCTTGTTAATTAACATAAATGCCAGAAGTGTTTTTTTGAAAAATTGGGTGAGGAATGAAGAGGGGGAGGGGGGGGAAGAAAACTCAAATTATTTCAGAATTAGTTGTATTTCTTCCAATATGACGAGAAGTTTTGTTTCGCCTTTGATATTGTGGGAATTACATGTTTGTGGTAATTCTGAAGATTACCATCCATTGTCTAGGTCCACCGACACTAAATCTTGATTATTGGAAACAGCTGTCATCCATGATTTTTATCTAGTCATTGATTTTGTCACATGTGTTATATAAGCAGTTTTGAATGATTGGGAATAATTTTAAACATTTTCTGGAGGTGAAAATGGGGAAGTGCATTTGTGTACCACTTTTGATAACGATAACATACGAAGCAGATGTGTATTTATAAATGACATTTGTTGTTCTCATTATTTTCCTCAACGGTGATATATAATCAATGAAAAAACATTAATGCTTGACTGTGTCTTCTCTGTTGTCTCTGTGTTTCTGTGGCAAACAATACAATACAAAGTATGACCTTCATACAGTATTGTACAAAGTATGACTGTCATACAATACTATACAAAGTATGACTGTCATACAATACTATTCAAAGTATGAATGTCATACAGTACTATACAAAGTATGACCTTCATACAGTATTGTACAAAGTATGACTAATACAATATTAAAGAAAATATGAATGGCATACAATACCATAGTAGTAAGACTTTCGTAGGATTTTATACAGAGTATGACAGCGGTATGATATTATTAAAAGTATGAGTCTCATAGGGTATTACAGAAAATAATACTGTACATTAAATATCTAGGTTTGTACCCTATTTACATACCATACTGAACAATAGTGTACCAGATGTCATACAATGTTGGATAAAATGTACAAGTCATACAAAAATGTACAAGTCATACAAAACTGTACAAGTCATACAAAACTGTACAAGTCATACAAAACTGTACAGTCATACAAAACTGTACAAGGTTTGGATGTTATACAATGTAGCGCATGTACAAAGTTTTGTAGTGTCATACAATGTTGTACATTGTTTGGCTGTCCAGTATATCTGAACAATGTTGTATTGTTTTACAATGTATTTTGTTAACACTGTATGGTGTAAAACAATACGGCACCACAAAGTAGAAATGAGTTCTTCTAGCTGGTGACTTTGTACAGGTCAGAGGCTGGTGACTTTGTACAGGTCAGAGGCTGGTGACTTTGTACAGGTCAGATGCTATAATTTCCAATTGTATTGCTGTCTTACACCTTGTGTATCCGAGTCATACAATATTATACATAATTTGCTAATGTAAACATCATGTACGTTGTATAATTCTCTACATTGTATTACGGGGTAATGTATACCAATGTAATACCATGTCATGTCTGTACACTATACTTTGTATGCCATATGGTAAATGCATAAATATTCACATCCTTATGTTGCATATGACTTTATTTTATGGCATTAAAATATGAAACAGGTCACACATGTTTAGTTATTTGTATGTACAGTTGTAGTGTCAGCGGTTGTGCTGATGACAAATCAATAAGGGACATGTATATGTAGCTAGGGGCAGATCCAGAGTTTGTTCAGGGGGCGTCGCCACTGCGGATGTTCAGTTAATTCTGTGACGTATGTGGTCTGAACCATGTCATATTACATAAAATAAAATAAGATACAACTTTTGGCCTTTGTCAAGGGTCCCTCCTTAAACTACAAATGTATTTCATTTTATTTTGCTCTTTTTTTTTCTTTCTTAGTAAAATGTCCCAGTGAAATGAATATCAATATAATAGTATGATTTTGGTAATTTATTCATTTTAAAACTGTGATGTTCATTGTCCTTCTTGCAAATATATTTGGAAAAAAGCAACAACTTCCTAAACTTTTTTTGAAAGTCATATGTACCCTGTGGCTACTACGAACCACAAACCATACAGGTACAAAAGTCTCTATCATTACTACGAACCACAGACCATACAGGTACAAAAGTCTATCATTACTACGAACCACAGACCATACAGGTACAAAAGTCTCTATCATTACTACGAACCACAGACCATACAGGT
>JAUMHH010197090.1:0-29242 GCA_032359455.1 Chlamys rubida | reverse complement strand
ATTGATGACGTTACTCTCACAAACCAATGACGTAACAATCAATACCTCCTCACAAGAGAAGATAACTCTGCAATACGAAAAGACGGAATAATTACCAACATGTTTAAATTGGCTTTAACCATATAACACAAGCGTATGTCTTACATGTACATACAATAGTTAACGCTGTAAAAGTGATCATTCTCGCGTGTAGAAATGTTCGCGTTGTGAATGTTAAGTTTCAATCGCGGTTTGAATTTTTTGCTTTGGAAATTGTTCTGAAATCTATATCACTTCGCGATAATTTCCACTAACACAGAAAACAGAACACATTTTCACAAAATGAACACGTAGGTAAAGTGCACAAAATGTTATGCTGGCAATGTTCATTAAGTGAATCAAGGCAAAATATTTCGAAGCACTTCATAGTCCCCCACCGGTAATGTTTGGCATGTTGTACCCGTTACCTATTGTTAAGATGCTTTCACCTCTGTGTGTGGGTTACGTCCATCTTTGCCAATGTGTATACTTATGTTAAGGTCACCATTTATTAAGATATTCTCATACACCGAAGAGTATTAACAGTATAATTATAATGCCTAAAATATTTTGTTGCAAACAATCAATATCTGTGAGGTGGAAAAACTGTTTCGATAATTTTGACTTTATAGGTCACAGCGGCCGTTGACCCCGGGAAAACTTGAGGTTAAATGTTAAAAGACGCAACCCACTGACATGTGTTAAGTATGCAACACTCCGCTATCCAGCCTGAATCTAAATACACAGTTCGGTAATTCAAAGTAAATAACATATTTTTTTTTACCAGACAACGTGTTATATATTATCAGTTACAATGACTAACGTTCGGTATACGACATGCAATTATGTGTCTGCATACTGAATTTAGGACTCAAAGTGAGAAATATCCCTTGGACAACCTTTTGTAACGGATGGATTTTAGAAGAAAGTAGTTCAAACATACAGTCACTTTCATTATTACCGATGGGGGCTGAAACATTGATACTTAATCGAAGTATTTGTTAACAGTACTTGTATGAATACGTAGGTAATGCTCGAAGATGAGAAAATAAGTATGCATGTATGTAAATATGTATATATACATGTAGCTTGCAAATAAACATCCAATTCTATGACTAAGACTACAGGTTATTTGTTATCTATCGCTTCGTCCTGCCTGAGTATGTTGAAACAATCGTGATATCACTACAGAATCAACCAAAAGTCATTGTTATACAAAGAGTGCTAACTACGAATAAATTAATTAACATATTAACCATGGTTGTTAAACAACTCAAGCCCCAGTTAACAAAGTAGCCTTGGCTTATACACATTACTAGAAAACAGTATATTGCCCTTGATATTACAATATATAAAAAGCTGAATGTGTTTAAATATGAAATGATCACATAAAGAGTTATGCAACTACGACGACAACGATAGAGGAGACACGTATTGTTCTCTCGCAACAATAACACCAGAGGAGAATTTATTATTCTGTCACAAAAATAGATACATTTTCATTTCTGGTTTGAAAGACTTTTTAGCAAAACTCTATTACGTGGATCTGAAAACTTTGGGAATTTTTGTACATTCGTATCAATATACGTGAAACTGTAATCATATATATTATTCGGGTACATGTAGTATACGTTTTTTAGCGAACAATAAGCAGAGATGAGTCATACATACATGCAGGTATTAAAGCATATATAAATAGCACGGTACCGTGTAACTATAATGAAGTGATGAAGATACCCCCAAAATGAATGATAAGCTGATACTACAGCTACAGTAAAGATATATATATATATATATATAATGGCATTTGAGATTTCATGCAGTAAAATCGTTACAGTATTTTATTAAGATCAGCACTGAGTACCATAAGCCCAAATATAGGGTGACATTGTACACGCAACACGTGTTTTGGCACAACAAACTAATCTACGAAATCTTAAATTTAGATTATAAAGGAGATCCGAGAGTATATTTGTTAATACGCCTTTATAGGTAATTCATCTTAATTTTGATTAATGAAACGAAATCAAATTAATTGTTGGATAAATGTGAAAAAGTACAAAATTTGAACTTAAGTTCCTAAACCCACTCTAGTCCCAGAGATTGATTACTTAAAAAAATATATATTTTATTACCGTATACCGAACTCTCTCGAACTTTCACTGGGATAATAGTGACTGAAAAATATATAAATATGTATCAACGATATATTTGTGATCGTTTTGTTTACAACACAATGAATGCTTAACTTTGAAAACTTTACAACTTTCATGATAACTTTTTGATGTCTTGTCATGGCCTTATACCCTTGGTTTCATTATCTATACCTGCATTGTTTAATTGTGACATAATATGATATTTAATGACAAATGGGGGTTTTTTCTCACGGAAAATTTGAAAAATGGTTGCAATATATTTTAGTTTTACTTAAAGTACTTTTGAATTTTGAGATTTGAATAATGTAAGAGTTTATCACATATCATTTTTTTCTCATTATTTTTAAGAACAATAAAAAAAGTCCACACAATTGTATTTAAATCGATGATAAATTACGAGTTCTGTTGTTTCGAAGGACTAAAAACTAAATTAAATACTTCAAATATTTTTTTTTCCCCCGATAAATTTTACATTTTAAAAATATTTACCATAAATAGAAGTGAGCAAAATACGCCATGAAATTGCAAAAAAAAAACTCATCAGAAACACCCGGTTCATAATATAACAACAGAACACAAGTGTGCTAACTGTTAAACAATCGTTAAACAACTCATTAAACAATTTATAAAAAATACTATAAACACTATAAAACAATTCTCATCACAACCAATCATAAGTCTGCTGGATAACCGAACTACTCGGTAGTGAAGCGGACGTAAAACCTTTCAATCAATCAACCAATCATAACCAGGTTTCCATCACGTGTATATAACAAGAAATAAAATACAACTATTGCTATCACTTTTGCTATTTTAATTACCTAAATAAATGTCATAAAAACAGCAGTACAAGTAATTAAGCGGAGATCGTTAAAACATTACTTTTATCATGATGCGTGCTTTACACGGATATGTACACAATACATTCAGGATATGTATTTATGGTTCAAACGGGTTGGTTAATTGAGTGAATAGCAAATACGTTGCACTGTTCAAACACAAGTAATAGTGTTGCATATAATGTTACATAATGCAATTGACGTGTTACATTATTTAATGTATTTACATGGGTACACCGACACACAGTAATGTTATGAACAGGACAAAATAAATCCGATATGTTATTTAAACGATATTTCCGACAGAACAATTGAAAGACATTAAACACAAATTTCCTCTTTTGTTCACATATTTTTTCATAAACCTTTTGTTAAATAATTTCCTGACCTCACAACATGTTAAATATTAATTAGTCATATTATAAATCAAATAAAAAAACGGTTTGCAATGGCATTTACACAATATGTGGATATTGCTGTTTTAACAATCTCATTATTAAATGTACTACAAATAGGTCATGCTAAGGTACGGACAAAAGATGATGCTCTCTAATACGTAAAAGTATATGTCTGGAAAGCGATTACTATGAATTATATGCATTCCGTAGTATCATTCTAATACATAATAATTATATTTAATAGATAGCATACATAACGTAACAGAAATCTTGTAAAACATTTTCTGAAAAATTCTTTATGACGTTATGGTAATAACATGTACCTCACCCTTCTAGTTAATATAGCAGATATCAACTAAAAAGCGTTAAACTACGACAGTACCAGAAATTATTAGAACAGGGTGATAGAATTTACCCCACAACAATGACTTTATCCGGTGGTAAATTCTGCAGATCGTGTTGCAGACGTCAAATTTAGAATCAAATGGTATAATGGATATTTCAGTTGTCGATTAAGAATTGGTTACTCAGTGTGTATACATTACTCAGTGTGTATACATTACTCAGTGTGTATACATTCTAATCGAGTCACAGTGTAGGATTATTTAGCGTGTTCCCCTGTATTTGACATAGTCCAAAATAGTTTGAGCATGACTTTCCCGAATGTTTACAAATCTATAAGACCAGCGACACATTTACTACTTACGATCTGTCTGGATGGTTGTGAGGGATTTCACCTTTCGTGTAAATCCGTCGCGGTGACTTCACTTGCGATGCTCTCTCAGAGGGTAAGGCCAGAGGTTCTAGTGCACTAGCCAACGATAAGGAGTTTTATGATAACATTTTGTGGACACGTTTGAGCAACAAACAAGCCTTTTACTACATACAGAATGGTACCCAGATACACGTATAACTACTCTTGCAGTGATGTAATAAATGAGAGTGATTTACTGTTCTAGTGATTATCGTATTAGTTGGTTTAAGAAAACATAAACTTAAAAACATGTGTTTAGATTTATTTACAAGCACGCGCTAGCGCGTGTCATAGAAATATTTCGTTCCCATTGTAGTTGTTATCATCACGACAATTGCCATGCTGATTTAAACAATGTTGTTACTTCGAATGCTTCTTTTTAGTTGATGTTTTGTCAAGTCCTTTTAAATAACAATTTAGCAGTGAGTTAGTACATTAAAAACGATAGAAACTGTTTGACTTCCACTAAAACCCCCATCAAATTTCAGTTAGATCACAATGTTATTAATAACATTAAAAAAAGAGAAGCTTCTATATCTACAACGTAAAACTCCCTTTGCTAATAGATCTGTTGTTACACTCATTCCTAAGGAACATTATACAAAAAAGCAAATTAGATTACAAAAAGCATTAACAGGAAAATAAAATAAAAATATAAGGTATTCTCAAAAATACGTACGATCTATCTGAATTTGTTTCAGCCCTGTGTGTCTTTCGTGGAGATTTAGATGGTGACGTCCTCCCAGTCGACTTTGAAACCACGGGGACAAGCGCTTCTGTAACAAAGAACAAAACAGCTAATGTGAAATGCCTAATTGAATCTAATTGAGAATCAGATTTATTTCTCAAAAATATTATTTTTTGTGTTGGCAATAAACTAGATCGCAGTGTATTAATTCAGACATATGTAAATATAGATGATCATTGCTAACGTTTCCAAGCCTTGCGGCCATGTTCAGGCGATTACTTTTAATGTCTTGGTTACAACATTATGATGTAATATACACCATGTCATTATCGTATTGTTGATATAACGTCGTAATGTTGTTACCATGAAAAGTAATCGTCTGCATATCTATACGGTTTATAAGTCTTCATAATATTTAACTATATATATCTATAATCTCAAATAATCTAAAGCAATTGTGATGGTAAATATATAGAAAGAAACACAAAAAACAGCTCTTAACACGTTTATCTTCATCAGAGGATGTATTTATTTGGAAACAATCACTTATATATATACCCCATGCTTGGTTTTTACATGCTGTGCGCAATTTCCAGATCAGATTTTGACCTTCGTGTTTGTGTAATCCTATGGATCTGATGCAAGAAATCCCATATTCTTTTATTGATTGACAACAGTGGTATAGGGATTAATTTATAACTCCACTAAAACCATGTTCATGTAACAACGAAATCCTTTTAATATCATGCATCAAGTAAGCTCATTTAAAGCCAACATGATAAGGATTTTTGTACCGAATATTAGCACACACACAAGACGTTTGAATGACAAAAATTACAACTGTCTCGTTTTTAGTAAGAGAACTTAGGTGTAGGACAAATATTGGCATAGTAGGTTAATAATGAGTTAAGAGTTATCCATGTCCAATAGATATGTTTACTATTTTACTACCATCTAAGAAGTTTTTATAATCAGGAACGATGGATGTGATAGTGCGTCCATTTAAGCAGTTCAGTTAAAGCTACTGTTATTTTTTATATTATTAACAATGTCTAATGCATGACCATCGTGTTACGCATTGCAAAATGTCGTGTCCTATTTAGCCTACCCCATGTAGTACCATTCTATCACCCAATATTTTGTCAAAACAGTTAATCAATGGCCATATCATCATAGAACCTGATACAGAAGCGTGACGTGGCGCCGACGGAAATGGACACGAAGTCAAGATTGCTATTCAGCAATTGATATAGTGAATTGTGTTTTAGCAAATATTTGCAGACAAGTCGTGTAACGTGGTGGATCTTGAATTTGTTTCCATTCGATATGAGATAGATGAAACCCATCCGTAAGTGTTCTATTTAGCTCGGCATAGCCCAGACTCGTTTCATAAATCTGATAAGAAAAAGTAACATATTTAAGATCCTATATATATACTGTAGGTGAACAATGTTTACGAAATCCAGCAAAAGAAATATAAATATAAACTGAACATGAACAGACTGTGCCATTATAACCACGATCATCACGACTGATTCTCTCCGTCTTCCGTATCCATCTATAAAGCTAATGTGTATACTATCATATCAAATCGTATCAATAAAAAAGAAAATCACACATTTTATATTTAAGGACAAGTTATATTTACAGTTAGTGTTAGGCCTTACAATATTGAAACCCGATCGTAAGGTGGCTTTAATTTTGTTTCGTTATCTATTATTGTTAAACACTTCGTACCAATAAGCATTCTCTAGTTTTGTTTGGAACTTTAGGAAGAAACAAATGTACTGATGGATAAGTGTAATTGTGCTGTTTGCCATACTTAAAATTTAAATTAAACAATGGTCCAAAAAGTAACGTCTCATTCTATACACGACTATATTAAGATACTGTATTTTTTTTAATGATTACGAATTTTAATGAAACACATAATCACTGAACTAGAATGATATAAAACCATTTAATATCTGCAAAAACGAAAACAGCATATTATTATTAGTCAAAGTGATGAAGTACTTACAGAAACAAAGTAAGACTGACATTGGAAAAATATGTTCAACATCAATGTGAGATATTTTTTAAATTCCAGAACTATCTACATTCCATCACCACTTACCTTTGTCTGACGTAAATGTGACTAAAAGAAAAGGTCGAGAACCTCTATTATCTATTTTACCTGACGTAATAGCAGATGGGAAGTTGCTCAATAACAGGTACATGATTTCGAATGACGACGAAATTTGTAAATAGAGGTTCTCCAACAAGTGACGGTTTGTTATCATGTTTATCTAACTCGTTTTAGTTAATTTTCAAATTGTATAGACACGAGGTATACAGAGTGACTTCAATAATTCAAAAAATAAACTAACGAGAGTTAAATAAACATAATAACCAACCATCATCCTCAGGGACACAAAGCTCGGATATTTTATCCATGTTTCTTTTGGGAATATATCATTCCTGTTTCTGATCCGGGAAACAATTGTCATCAACTATGACGTCACAATAGAAGATGACGTCTCAAGACATTGCTATTTAACGTCATAATTAGAAGATTGACTAATGAAATAACGTTCAGGGTGTTAAACACTTGTGAGTTCCAAAACATGTTTACCAACTTTAAGCTGGTTTATTCAATGAGTCGTGAGTGAGGAAACCTAAGGTGGTTGTGGGAGAAATGCTATTTACGAGTAGCGTGACAAAGATGTTTTAAATGTCCTAACACTTTAAAACAGGATATGGAAGCAATCTCACTTAAACTTAATAACGTAAAGCGATGACATTGAGATCGAGTTCTGAATTTAATTAAACTTGACAAGGCATGTGATGCTTGAATGGTTTGATAGACTCTGTGAATATTGAATATGGCGCAGTGATCACATGACATGGAAGGCAGAGGAGTGCATGTGCTGATAAACAATATACATATATATGTATATTTGATATGAAGGAAATAATGGTAAAAGCTTTGATAAACACCATGAATAAGTAAGTGTACAACGTGAGGTATGTGACGAACAAAACAATTTTATAATATGTGTATGTGTATGTAAGACCATTTTAACAAAACTGTATAACAGATGAGATACATGCATATTTAACTTCGAGTTCATGAAATGTTTATCATTTAAATACTGAAATCTTATAAAATATAAGTAAAATACCGGCAGCTCTACACATGTAGATTAGTCTATTCCATTTACAGCTATCCACCCATAAAAATGTTTCACATATTAACATTACGTCAATATAAAAGAAATTGCATACGTTTCAATTATATATTTGCCCAAAGCACTTTAGTAACCATTTAACTTAATTTGGAGATGTACAGGTATTTTTTCACTTAACGGCCATATTTACGTTCTGACTGACTCTACTAACTCTACTAACTATATTCTTTTGAATGCATCCAAAGGTAACTTTCAAATGTGCCAAAAATTTAAATTAACAATTCTAACATATCTTTTTACGTATTTAATTTTTGGAAAAGGGCTTTTTATATTACGTCAGAAATAAATATAATATATCCACTATAGACCATTCCTAATTACTTAATAAGTCAATGTGACTTAGATAGAATGTACACGGAAATCACACATATACATGTATATACACAATTGTTCGGAAACATCTTTACAAGTCAATACATATTATGTATGCACAAATCTGTGGCAGGTCACTTCACGCAGAGTTCAATATAGGGAAGAGGAGGTTGTGTACAAGTGTGAGGTTTAATGAGGAATGACTATTAGTAGTATTGTCTATCATCAGTACAATGGAAGAATAGCGAATAGTTTCGATCATACAATCGTTCAGCAGAATCATCAGATATATATGTAGGAGAAAATCTTAGACAGCCATCCTGAAGACAGAATGAATTCCAAACACCAAAGGTGCATTGTATCTGTATTCCTGTTTTGATTGCAGGTAGGAATTGCAGAAGCAGAGAAGACATATTCCAGTCGGCACACATCTACAAATGTGGTTACTGAATGTAATGAATGGTTATGGAAATGATAGAGAGGGATATTGTCATCAGCTCCACGTCCGATGTCTGGAGGTAAGATGTGCGTCTTCTACTTACGACTATTTGGGTCCTTTGGATGCTTAGATTTTTCCTTGGGGCTTGTAACGTCTTTTACGATGGGTGTATTTTCGCTTTTTTCGCTTTCGATTTGTTGCTTGGAATTCATAAATTCTAAATCTACCTCTCGGCGGCTCCTACCTTGCCTAGCCAGTAGGTTGTCAATTTGCATGCGCAGTAGGATCAATATCCGGTCTATTACATGACGCTTTCCGTTAGCTAACGCTCGTATGACGTCATCAGACAGGTCCATACCGAGTCGTTTAAGGACACGTCTGAAACAAAACATATCAAGTAAAGGTTTTCTTCAATGTCTGTGATGTCTTTATCAAACAAAAAATAGAGAATTGACACGATAATGCGCATATGTATGACACTGTTTTCCGGTCTCATTTATTCAGTCCCCCAAACGAATTGCGTTTGCTGTGTTTCCTATCATCATGTTTGTTGCGCCAAATGGTTTAGGGCGTTTCTGGGGATTTATGAAACTTTACATGAGCATTGATGGAGATTTGTTGATTTCCGTAAAGTGTTTCATTTTCTGGTCATCAAACACGGCCGTCGTGGCCTGAGATTGTCAGTTTGTATGTAAATGTATTATGGCACTGAAAACTCTTTAAATTTAGATGATTTTGTGACAGATATATGCAGCTTTTTTTAGTGTGTTTATATCCATATCAGAACAGTGATTTATTTAATTTCTATTTTGACTTAAATGTTTTGGCCTTTTGACTAAAAATGAACATTATAGCCCATATGGTCATTTGATACGAGCAAAAGAACGAATGCTGTGTTGGATGTGCATTGTAAGCAAATAAAGAATAGCGACATTGAAAACATTATTCCACAATGTCAACACAAACACTTAGTCATTAAAGACTTGGTAGATTCTAATACATGATGGTCCTGTTCTAGTTTTTGGTCATAGGATGACAACATTACCAATATATTTAAGTCTTTGATTTACAAAATGCTTCAGTTGATTAAATAATACTTATGAATACCAACATAAATATTTGATCGATTTAGGTGTAAAACCACCGAGAGCTGTGGTATCTTTAATGTTTTCATAATGAGTATTCCTATCAATTTACGATCGCCCTACCTGAGTGCACAGGGAGACGTGAAAAGATCAATGACAGAGGAAAATCCAGTGTGATTATCAACAGCACACAAACAATGGTAGAACAGGCCAGCCTGATAGCGACAATAATTAACTTTATCGGTCGTTAGAGCAACAGCCGAATCAATAGATCATAGGTACATTATTGGTGCTACTACATAAACCAGAATCAACGCAAATTTAACAAAATTGTATCTGAAAGTAAATTATAACGTAGGTGTTATCTATGTGCTTTTTTTCATCATATATATATATATATGCCTATGTATATCATTTGTACACAATAATATATAATGTTTGCATTTTTATTTGTTTACTGTCCAGAGCTATATAACAAACGAGCCACTCGGGCAGAATCAATAGTAACTTTGTTGACAGGGTCGATATTTCAGCAAGGCATTAGCTTTTTATGATTACCCGGCAAGTATATCTATAGTGTCATTTAAAGGGTACCAGCCCGTGTGAAAACTGCGTCATCCATTTAATAGACATCATACAATTTATATATAGGTCATTTCGTCCATATTGTCATTTGGGTGTCCTCGTATATAACCACTACTTTCAGGGTTCCAATCAAAGTTTACCGATCTGTGAAGCACACACAGTATAGGGTTAGGGACATAAAAACTATAACCTCTGTAGAGTATCATATTGTATCAATCATTTTTCAGTTCCTAGTTGTACTTGAGCTTGATTGTTTTGCTTTCAAATAAATGTTGACCTGATTGGCTACACATGGCGTAAGTCCATCTGTTTCTTAACGATAATACATTGCCATTTCCTAAAACATATACCCACCCCCCAAAAAAACAAAAACAAAAACAAAAAACATATATATACATATAATAACATCACATTGTTATATAAAAAGAATTATTTTAACAACATGTCATTAGCGTATTCAACTCTTTAAGGAGATTCTTCAGACTGTTTAAACTATGACGTCACTTAGCGATTTTATAGCAATACAAATATATAATTATTTGAATATATACAATTTATGTTTCTATGATATATTATACGTATGGTCACCAATAGCAACAACTTGTCATATTCTGACCAAAATCATCAAACTTACTTGTTTAAAAGGTACCAGTTTTCTAATTTTTGTTTGGTACTGCTGGCGGGGTTGTAATTATGAAGATCCACCAGCTTTGGAAAGTAATGCTTGATGATTTCAGCCATCATAACTGTAAATAGAAAAGGAGTAGAACGTCAATGCATAACTTCGCTGGTAACAACATCACCGAGTTTGGTTTAGAATCCCAGTACCACTGACAAAAACTATAACTATGCCATGAAAATGTTTATTTTTCCGGCGGCATGACTATAGCTTTGATAAATCATTTCTGAAAAGAAAATTATACTTTGCGTGACTTTAATGAAACACCAAATGCAGATGGAATTTACCAAGAATAATCAACAACAGTGTTCTGAGTGTAAACATTTAGCAGGACTAGACCGGCTAACGAACCAAGGATTTCAGATTGTCATATTATCGTTCTAACCGACTAAGCTACAGAAGGTACCTAGGGAAAGGAAATGTTTTGGCCCAAATGAACTTCAGTAACATAAAAAAAAAACATTTAGGGGAGGTAACCGTATTTTATAAAAAAAAAAAAAAAAAAAATACACCCCCCCCCCTCCTCCCCCCAAAAAAAACCCCAGTGAAACAGGAATTCTTAATTGAAGCAGTATAGATATTCTATGACGTAAATACCACCATAGAATATAAAACATGTTTTGTTACACTTTTGCCCGCGAAATAATTTGATTCCATAAATTCATAAACCGATATCTTATCACACTGTGAGAGATATCAAAAGCAACGTTTTACACAATAAAAATATATCATTTTTAAATTGACCAAATAGAAACTAACTTTATTTTCACTGCATACACCGCCACAGAATTTTCTGTTTATGTGCAGAAAAAGTGAGAGTGTATTAACCTGGTCGTTTAGTACAGCTTTGCTTCATTCACTAAGACAAATGCTTAACTACATGGAAAATAACAGCTTCGAAAGTACATTTTTCCGAATAATAGCATGTCACGGTATAATTGTGTTGCATATATAGCCCCACTCAAAATGGCGTACAGCCTAGTTATTAAGCGTGACATCATTGAAATATGGCACCAATCCACACTACTGATACACGCAATGATTTGATGAAGTACTGTTATCATCGATGAATGCTACGCTTCAGTATAAATTAACAACTAGGGTGGCAACAGAAATGCCCATGTACAAAATAGATGCGAGCAGAACATGCACAAATATTATCCATAAATAACAATTAAAAAAGAACAATACCATTTAAACATTTATCAGTAAAATCTGGCTGTACAAATACATATATCAGCACACGGAATTTGACATTGGTTCCAGACACTATCGCAAACAGTGTAGTTTGGAACAGTTGTGTACGTTGTAGGGACAGTATCGTGAGTGTTTAAACACAAACTGTGATAGAGGCAAGATAATATACTCAGGGACATTTACGATATAAACAGCGATAATGCAAACACTTGAGATAACCAATTGAACTTGAAACATGTAGCCATGTTGTGTACACAGAAGTTCTGGCAGGGAGTAGACACCAAGTGTACTTAGGGTAAATAACAAGCAGGTGAACATTAGAAATGTCAAATCTATGTTCAACGACATTACCAATTCAAATTTACACTTGTAAATTGTTAACAATATTTGTGGTCACAAAATGTTTACGTATCGCATGTATTGTAATAATGCCTGGCGTAAGTTAGTGGGTACATGTAGTACAGTAAGAAGCAAGCTCTTTATCAGCTTTGAAATATGATGTGCCTATAATTACAACCCAACACGTAAGGAAATTGACAACTGTACGTGATGGATGTAAAAAATATATGGTTCGAGAAGCATTAACCATTTTGTAATTTACAATAAGCTATCAATGCATTTGCATTTTGTATAGAAAAAACCTTGGTAAATAAAATTATATAACCTTCTATCCCTCCAAATATCGTGAAGGAAACACTCTAGGATATCTTCAATCCCTCTAAATTCCTGAATGGAGACACTTTAGACTATCTTCCATCTCTCTTAATGACTTAAAGAAGAAACTATAGGCTATCTTCCATAACTCTGATTTTGTTTATATCTTGTTAACAAAATATTTTATAAATAGAACAGCGATCACTGCCTCTACGTTTATTATAGTTAAAACCAATCTATGAGCACAGCCCCTAAATATCTTATAT
Organism: Chlamys rubida; assembly: GCA_032359455.1. Taxonomy (NCBI): domain Eukaryota; kingdom Metazoa; phylum Mollusca; class Bivalvia; order Pectinida; family Pectinidae; genus Chlamys; species Chlamys rubida. The sequence goes on along the minus strand of JAUMHH010197090.1, from coordinate 15,942 downwards.
ATATATATCGGCGACCAATGTCTATACGTCTCTTATAGTGGACACCAGTAGGCGACGTATGACTCTATCTACAAATGTTATAGCAGGCGATCTGTGCCTCCAAATGTCGTATACTAGCTAATGAAGACTGCTCATCTGTGGTTACGTTTAAGCCCATCCAAAATATCCCCTATGCTATTTTTATTCCTTTAGAGTATCAATTATGGAGACGTGGTTTTACTGTTACGTATTAGGAAGGAAGTATGTCATTTGGCCATATATACCAATGGGAACCGTACCAATACAAGTGTCGACGTGATAGATTACACCTGAACAGGTACCGTTACACAACATTTAGCCAGGTGTCGTAGAGCAAGCCAAGGAGTCCGGGTATAGGGACTGGCAGGTAAATAGGTTTATGATAAAACAAATGTTACCTGCTATATGTTAGATGTTACCTGTATAGGTATATTTTTGAATTTATCGATTAGAAATAAAACTTTCTTTAATTTATGAAATAAAAAATGGAGGTCATTAATTGTCATGCGAATTGAATATGCGTTTCATAAAAAAATCTGGCAGATCAGAATACTAGTTTACATGACAAGGTCTGACGAGCGATATAGTTAGAAACAAAACACATGCGTAAACGCATTAAGAACACGTGCTGACTTTCAAAGAACCTGGACATTACCGTTGATTATGTGTGTGACGTCATGTACGCCTTTCCTATAGCCACTACATAATCAGAAACCTAGTATACATATTGTATTATTGATTTCCTCCTTCATTATCATGAAATTGTGAAGGGTTCGATAAAGCGAGTTCTACATTATTGACATTTTCTTTACAACAACATTTTTGTGTATTATTTGTTGTAAATTTAAATTCATTCCAAAGTTCTCTCACTGAAACAAACTTATGGAAGCTGTGAGCCTGTCCTGACCTTGTTAGATCATATAAAGGATGTCTGTATAGGAAGGGCATTATGGATTTCTTAGGTCCAGGGCGAAAAGTGTGTTCAGAATAAATATACATACTTTACAGAAAGTCAATACTTTAGAATATCAATACTTAGTTTACCTTACCTGTGTTGGCAGAATCTCGATGTAATTGTGATTCGCTTAGTTGCGTGGTTCAAATTGTCATGCTTTTTATTGTTTGTAATCGATGGATGGCCTATAAGGAAATTCATCCGCTGGGCCTCTATCGATATATTAGTATTTTTCCTTAAAATTTTCATAACAAAAGGTTATAATGATAATCTCATATGCTTTTCGAAAGAAGATCGAAAACAAATAACAATGCTGATAGGCTCGATAACTACGGATCTAAATTAGAGAACAGAAACCCGCATTCAATTATGACAATATCATAAAGTCAATTGATGTTGACAACATATATCACATTTCGTGGCTGTTATGCATTACCGGGTATTGATTGCCATTGTGAATTCAGGAACAACTATGTACCCATACAGATCCAAGCGTCCTACGCATAATATACACCAGAGTCAACAGATCTGCTCCAACGATTATGATATCAAATGTATGTAAATCAGGGCATATTTTGTGCATTGATTATTTTTTTAAATTTCTAAATAGATGCAAATCTGTGTGTTGTAAAGTTTTCTATGAATTGTTAAGTGTTTTGCTTATTCCGACGTTGTCAAAGATCAAGTGGAATTAAACTGCACCATATTCCATATTGCAGAGATATCCTCTCTTGTGAGCAGGTATTGATTGTTACGTCATTGGTTTTTGTGAGAAAATTACGTCATTTTCTAAACAAATTATGACGTTACTCTCACAAACAAATGACGTAACAATCAATACCTGCTCACAAGAGCAGATAACTCTGCAATACGAAAAGACGGAATAGCTGTTTACGAACAGGAGCAGTGACACAGTCAAATTGATCTTAAAACAAAATACTTGTTTCTTCCAGTCGGTGTCCATAGAATGCTCGTAATTGCTATTGTGTAAGGACGTGTGCTGACGTAGTCTTTTGAACATGCTATAATCTCGCAGATTTTTTCCCATTTGAATAAGCCATTGTTTGACCTCATGACTTTGGTTTATGTTTTCTGTTGTCGTACGGATGTACCTTCAACATATCCAAGGTTCGTTTGTACATTAATAATGTGCTAGTCATCGCATCTAGAAAATGACATTCCACTCATGTCATAGCATACAGGACCGTCAGCTTAGCTTAACTATCACTGACATTTAACCGCCTTATTACCTTGGATTACTTTGTAACGATCCTCGAGATTTTGTTTAAATTCTACAACAATTTCTAACTCACTAGACAAACTTCCAGTAGGGTAAGAATGTATACACCTTTTAAGATATGCGTTACTCCATGCAACACCTAAAATTAGTGTCCATTGACAGGTACATTTAAACCAATTAAGTCGTCAAATAGATCGAGTACATACATCAGGACGTGTATACTGTTATTATATATCAAAGAAAACCATAAAAAATTTAAACTTGACCCCAAGAAAAAGTAATTGGTAATATTATCTCCGATATATATATGACAAATAGTTACAGCACTAAGTACTTTGTATATATCAATAATTTTCGAATAAAAATTATATTATTGTAAGTAGTTTTATTGAAAAAGTAGTATACTCATTTTGGATTACGATAAGAATTTACTTCAAGAATTATACTAGATCGATATATGTTCTTAATAAACAGTACCCCTGTCATCAGCAGTTGTTTTAAGCTGACGAGTAGGTACTTCTCAGTGTTACATACGTGGATTAGTATAATCGTATGACATTTACCGTGTTTATTTTTAAGAACTCGCCACCAGTACAGTTCGATAATTAGTCCTATCTCTGACGATCCCTGTTGAAACCAAGGTTTTAAACAAAACAAAAACCTTTAGAAAAATATCGAATAGAAAACTTCCAGTAGGTATATTTAGGCTGATAGCCTGAAATCAATACTATTTAAACAGGGTCACCATGCCCGGTGTATACACGGAGGCACCCACAATCATCTTGGTTCATCGTTGTTCTGCGATTTTTCTTCTCGTGTCCAATCACCATGTGTTGTGTATGAAAACTATTTTTATTTCATACTTTTTTGTGTGTACAGACACAAAATATAATTTTTATTTTCGTGAAAAATGCTTTTATTATGACATTTACATATATCATATATTCACTATACAATAAAAACCGATCTGTTCCTTAATAGTTTGGAGAGACGTGATTTTAGGTTCAGACAAAGTGATAAAATGACATTCTATTTTCAACTTGCTAGTATGATTTGTATATGAACAATACATCTTGGTGAAAGACAAAAAGTGTAAACTCAAACGTTCTATTAGTTTGGCATTGTATTGGTATTATATTGGTAATATGTTCAGTAAACATGTGGTTGCTATGCCCAATGTTTTCAAAAAAGTGGTACTTTCCTAAGGAGGGCAAATACTTTGTATTGATATAAAATAGGAAATATGTCATGCTCAGTTAGGAAGTGACCATCATAAAACCTAGAAAACTTCATTAACAAAATTATCTTCTCTACTAAATCCTACGATCGCCTAAAATTTACCAATCCCCAACTAAGTAGTGCCACATAATGAATAGCCTGATCAAGTTCCAGAAGAAAACGAAACAAACAACATTTACCATTGGAACAAAAATAGTACAGGCATTTAAAGTGTGTGTATAGAAAAGATTTATTCGCATACCTATACCACTGTGGCCCAAATCCTCTTTACTACATATCATAGTTTTATGAACTGCGCAGAACAGTCCAAGCCATGTTAGCCTCCACTGCCAACGATCAATCAATGAAATAATAAATTTAAAAATGTTTCAATTTTATAATTTAATTGGCGTTAAGCGCATATTAATTATTCTATGGCAACTCAAACTACGTATCATGTTTAGTTTCTTATTACTGTCCAAGATCATAACCTCTGGGAAATTGAAATACGTTTATACTGACTGTGTTAGCAGCACAAATCAGTATTGACACAATAGCCTCTCACTTTCTCAATGTACATATTATACTTTAAGCCTTCATTGTTATTTCATCAATACCTAAGGGTATTAGTTTACCTATAGCAATATATCAACACCTCACACTTCAATAGGAAAAGTACATTATAATTACAAAGAAAAGGGTTTCTGTAGACAGTATGACCGTGGGTCAAAACTCGCAGTCAAATACTACATACTGGGTTGATCTGTTTTTTGGAGACCACCGGTCCCTTAAAAGACAACTCCATTAATGTGAATGTATGCTATAAGTTATGGCTATTGTACAGCTGACTTGATATATCTGCGTTGTTGGAGGTACATGTAGAAGGAGGGTTATTTATATATATATAACAACGAACGTTTGAAAAGCCAAAGGCGTGTTTGATAAAACACAAGTTTATCTCATCAGATGTAAATGTTACATTAATATCCTAATGTTATCAATTCTTATACACATTTTAGATATAGCAAGAACATCGATGTTTATATATCATCCTTATACATGTGACACTAAATCCTTAAGATCTGATAGGGTAGACCTTACAAATCTATCTCGTTAACCTATCTTCATTCTTACATATTACTACAGAACGAATGTCTCACAGTGACCCCTACTGTCATTTATCACAAACTCTGGATCATTATCGAGAGTTGTTACTATTAGCTACAAAGTAACAAGATAAACTGTAAAAAAACGAAAAGAAAAGAATATTTGATAAATAAACGGCCGTTCATTGAGGCCACAAAACTACCATTGTGTCATAATCCAGTGACACTATATGTAATTTTGCGATATAACTACATTGTAACTGCATTAAGATTAATTGTGTCAATACGTCAAAGACGTTAGAAGTAGAGATGTTTCTATTCGGTCACCCCTAGGGAACACCCTTTGTCCCCAGTAGTGTTTATTTAATTGATTAACAGTTAAAGTTTTGGTGAAACCCCGTTGTTAACGAATACAAGTCTGTAGACAATCAATACACGGTTTCAATAGTGGGAAACTCTCTATTCAATGGATCAGGACTTTAATTCTGTATGTATTCACTGTGACTCCTTCATTGAGACATAGTGTGTTACTTAGTTATTACCTAAACATGTACGCAAATATAACAGGAGTCGCAACTTCGAATACGACATTCTACAGTTGGCAATTTTAACTTATAATTATACTTTCCAAAATTCAATTTGTAATTAATGAAAAATGACACATGACAAATATCTTTGGAAATGAATAATATTGAAGTAAATTGAAAGTGAAACACATTTAATCAAATGACAAAGCATTCTGTTAGTATGAATTGACAAAGGAGTACAAAACGTAAGTTAAGTACGTTTCATACAACAATTGTATTTTAGGTCACTGTATGAAATACTGCGACTTCATATAATTCGTTATCAAGCGATCTTCAAATATTTATTCAGACATTTTTGTAATACTATATCTTTGTGTCTACAAGCATGACACAAATCTATAACAGTTGAACTTTACTTTCATGTCCCGAACACTAGAACGCTCGCTAAAAATCAATATTTATTCGATACATTTTGAAATGGTAACAGGGAGGGTATTTGAGTTATTTGATATATTTATTGACAAACTGCTTCAAAAACAACCGGATATTCACAGCAATAAACTACATAGATAACGCTCTCTCCAGTCTCCTGCAAAATGTACTGGAGAGTGTTTACAACAGTGAACCTTGTGTAATAATATACTGGTATACAGACATCGGCGAGAGGACAAAGATGTATCCAGTTTACAATTATGATACTGTAAGTTATAATATAAAAATCTGTTATTGTTGTCATTATTTAAATTATATTTACAGGATCAGGAAATCAAAATGTCCACCATTATAAAAAGTGATATTATACTAATATCAGCTGGTATAATCATATACTGTCTAAAACGTCAGCATCAGATCGATACTATATAACATGTCAGTATCAGATCAATACTATATAACATGTCAGTATCATATCAATACTATATAACATGTCAGTATCAGATCAATACTATATAACATGTCAGTATCAGATCTATACTATCTAACATGTCAGTATCAGATCAATACTATATAACATGTCAGTATCAGATCAATACTATATAAAATATCAGTATCAGATCAATACTATATAACATGTCATTATCAGATCGATACTAATAATCAGAAAGACTTTTTATTACTTTTACGCGTGTTGGCCACAGGAAAGATAAAAGTAATTAATGCCCTCAAATATGCAACCATCATGACACCCTGTTGTCTTGATTTGATTGTCTTATATGCCAGTACATGGATAAACACCCAATGTTTGTATCTCCTTTGTTTTATAACATAATAATTGATTTCAACATTTGTATGACACCTACATTTCCTAATTAACACAATGCCCACCGATAGCATCAATATTTTATAATGGAGTTGTCTATGGCTGTATGCTATAGACAATGATAATGACTGTCAGACAAATATCCTCTTGTGTTGTATAAGACAAGGATCAACCGCAGACGTAATTTATAATAATTACCAGGTGAAAACTTCGACCATTAACAGAGTAACGCCAACAACACAATTTGTCATCCTATATCATTGATTACAAATATTCGTTCGGCTTGAATAAAACTACAATAATTAAACTACCTTGATCCCTCATTACCTATATAAGTATCTTCGAAATGGCAAAATAGCTAGTTATAAACATCAGATGTCCTCATATGGTGGAAGGTAAGAAAAAATGGTCCATATCATTAAGACTACAACTGTGAGAGTATATGATAAATCATTATAGTCTGTTATAGCAAACAGGACTGACAATGACAATTTTGTGGCATTGTACATTATGAAGCCACATATAAACACAATATTATAACAATATATTTGTCCAGGTTATGAATTATAATTAATCAGTTACAATGATGCGAGAAACTGAAAAATAGCCCTAACAAAATGAAATGTATTCAGTTTCATTTTAATGTTATCCTGCAAATAAACCTTAAAAGCATAATAAGGATATGTGTATCCCTGTTTATCTAATCGGAATAGCTGATTCGGAACAACACAGGTCACGTGATCCTGTAAACATATCAAATAACTGATAGACTTTTCACACCTTCCTTCACAATCTAGCTAATGTGCTAGGATACATTAAAAAGCCATACGAGTTCAACATAAACCCACTACAACAGGTATCGTTCAAACTGCCCCCCATACACTTGACATCACAATAGCTGGTATATCAATTAAACCCGTTCACAAAGACAAGTCACGGTTTACAGGTAAGATTTAAATGTAATTTAATTCCCCTGTTACTTTCACCAAATGGAAGGCAACGTTTATTGAGCTTAAACTGCTCTTTTAATCATGGGGTTTAAAGCACGGACAGAAAACCTTACCTGTGGACTCCAGCATGTCCTCACCTCAATGAATAGTATTACCTCGATACATTTTCTGAATGTTTCTATATTCGTGTCTTTTAATATTATTTGTCAACTTCAACATTGTTTTCAAGCTGTAGTTAATACATGAAATGCAACTAACTGAAGTTATTTAGCTGCATCTACTTTCACTAACATTTAGTTTCTCATATAATCAATCAAACACATGCAATCTCATATGTGTGTCTTATGTGCGTCCATACTGCTAATGTAGTTGTAGGTATGATTCGTGTTATGATAGAAAAGTATTTCCAACTTTATCATGTTAACGTAGGATGTTGTATTGTTTGCAGGAAACCTGATTTTAGTTATGTTGTTTTGTATACATGTAATTACCTTTGGTGATTTCCGTGAGTATTCGGTTGATCACAGTCACGTGACTCGGGTAAGTGTATATGTGAACGGACAGGTGTAAAACAGGTCTTTTCGACTCTCGTTTGACGAATATAGGAAGTCTAAACTTTCAGATAGTGTGATTGCGTAAACATGTGTATGGCTGGTGCATAGGCTCGTATTACAAACGTTGTGTGAAATATAATGATTTTGTGAATAAATGAAATGTTCGAATGAGCAACGAGTATCATCCCATTTCGGTGTTTGTGTTACCTTTAAGAAAGTAATTATTTTATATTCGGACGACTGGAGGGAGGGAGAATATAAAAGAAATTGGTTGCGGTGTTATATTGTATAGAAAAATACTTTGGTTGTAGGCATGTTATTTTTTATTCAAAAATATTATTTGTAGGTATGCTGTATTGTATGGCAAATACTTTAAATATATGAAACAAGTTAGTTCAACTTATATTGATCACTCTTGCTGGCCCGGATGTTAACGCGCGTGGTGTTAAATGTGGGAGAAAACCGGAGTATACGAAGAAAACCCTAGTGGTCGGGCAGGTCATTCCATACCTGTCCACGTCTGCTCGGGGAATCGAACCCCGGCCGCCTTGGTGAAAGGCAAGTGTGCTAGCCACGGCGTGTTGTTTTGTATGCAACCGCTTGGTTGTAAGTACATGTATGTTATAGTGTACATAGAAAACCTTGTTGTAAGTACATGTATGTTATACTTGATACAGAATGCAGGAACATGTTTGATGTATTATTTACAGTAAACCTGGTTGGAGACATGTTGTATTGTATATCTTATATCTATGATTTTAGATATGTTACATTGCAATTTAGATTTGTTGCAGGGTGACAATGTATACCATACAAAGGTAACCCTCAGTAGATACATGCTTGGAAAGGTAGCTTTGAAGTGTGAAATACATCACATATCATTTGCCGGTGTTGCCAAATTTCACATCAACGTGAAATTGTGTGTAAAATCAGCATATTATCCACCTTTTACATGCAGGTTTGGTATTGTATGAGTATGGTAATTCGAAAGACGTTATTTGCTGAAAGCATCTTTTGACAAATATATTAAACAGTCTCTTTTCAAAATATTTGATATTAAAATGTTATATGCGATGATGATAAATGGTCCTCACACACAACATGCATTCAGCTATTGAATAACACTGGGGAAGCAGAAAACTACAGTCAAACTGAGTACGTGTAAGACGTATGGGATGACCTATATAATTGTACCACCAAGTCAGCGCATTCAGCGATTTCATACCAATGAAAAACGCTAAATATATATAAATAAAATTACATATATTAAAAATACTTTCATTCATAAATGTTCTATTTAATAACTTACAACATATGCTTAACATTGTCATGGAAATACAGACAGCTTAACTAACGTTATAAAATACCACCATTACTCACAGATGTAAACAATTAAAAAAACACTTATAAAGCTGAGCTCAACAATTGTGACTATTTAATGAGGTATTCGAGAGTTAGACCAGAAAAGAAATATCAAAGCATTTCAATTCAAAAAGACTGTAACAGTCTGGAGATTTTTGATCAATTATAAGATTTAAAGAAAATGCAATACGTCGGCTAAGATTAAGTAATAATAACATACTCAATCTTAAAGAAACTTCAGTAAGATATACAGGTAAATATTGTGTGACAAATGTTACTTAAGATAGGTACTTTCAATCAGTAGTGTTACCATTATACCGGGTATAAATGTTTTTAATCACAGACATCAATGACAAAATTGAAAAAGCAAATTATAGCTGTTACTCAATTACAAGTAAAACGGGAGAGGAATCCAATTATGTACTTTGTAGGAAAATAATGACAAGATTAAAGTTGTCCTAAAGGGAATACCTTTGTGAACAGGCACCGATTTAATGGTGGCCTGAGTTGTGTAGCACTCACTTGGGTATACAATCCAGGTTATGTTTTTGAAACTCATGAATTCATGTAAAAGTCTAACCATGACTAAACTTTCCTTCTATCACAAACACAATACCATATTTTACCGTCTAGCATGCACCATCCTCTTTAAACAACTTATTTCGTCCTTTAAAATGCATCTTATGATAGTTTAAGATGCTTATCAGTAAGATTCAAAACAAAATCAATCGCTAACTCTGTCATAGTTCGACAAAGGACCAGTCGGTTTTTAAACGTTGCGAATCGTTTGATACGTATATTGTTTGTTTATCAAGTAAACGTTTGATGTTTCATCGCAGAATGCGTATTATAATGAACACAGGAAAAGGACTGATACGAATGACCTTAACAGATATTTTTCATAACAGTATCAATAGTAATGTTATATCGCAATATGATTATACGTCACGGTATGGGATTGACGGAAATGACGTGAAAAGAATTACTTAACAGTTTAGGCTTCTGTCCCTCAACCACTGAATATTCCGAATGAGGGTATTTACACTGTAGGGATATTCACATACTTTGGTTCCATCATAGATAACCAAGAGAGCTCAACATCAGACATGAACTTTCGTAACGTGAAGATAAGGAATGTCTACTATGTACTCTGGAATATACGGGGGTCAAATCAATACAAAGAAAGGGACAATGTCCGCAGATATTTAGGCAATGAGATGCCTCTGATGTCTCTGATGACTCTAGTGTTGGAAGATCAGCAAGAAGAACGCAGACAGGACAAACGTCTTTCAGAAAAGTAGAATCCAGAGATTATTGTCTCAAAGGACTGTACAGGATAGTGAAAGTGGACTTTTAAAAGTACATATCTTAAATTTAATAGTGAGAAAATATCGGCAGGATAATAAGTAATCATTTCTAAAGTTTTAACAGAAAAACTGCAAAATGCCTACGAAATGATGAACCTTCAATTATGCAACATTTTCATTGTAATAAGTTTAACCATTTACTTAAATTATACCTTTTTATTCTACTATATACATGTATACGTAATATCAAATTACTGTTACTTACTGGTTTTAACAATCAATATCTATGTTAAGTATATTAAAAGTATTTATACCACGCTTAGGTCTGGACGATATCACATTTAATTGTATTGTTAATGTTTCTCCCTGGAGATTACACAGCAAGTACATACCAGGGCCACATTTCTATAGACAAACCAATTACTCGTATACGATACCTGTATATATATACACACACAGGTGGTTTCAGATCTTATCTATAGGTTAAAAGTAAATTTCCAATTCACGACAACTGTTTAAACCTAAGAAAAAATGTGTCTCAGAAAAAAAGAATAGTCCTATGGATTTGGATTTCACCTGTCAATTAAACTTCGTCTGTCATGTACATGAGTTTACACAGCACTTTATGGCCCCACTAGTGAATCTCAATATAGTTGGCCCCAATCAATATCAAGTAAGTAAATCCTTAAACAATCCCATCTACAAAAACTTATTTATTATATACAAACACTTATCGAAATATATATATGTTTACATATCCTTCACAACTCATTATAGGTGGGACTGTCAGTGCAAATAGTATACAGACGTCATACTGCTATATTAGGCCCAGGAATATCTGTGATGTGACAGACACTACACGAGGTCGTATGGAGACAACTTACACAGTACAGACGTAATTAATAATGTGACAGAAATCCCGAATACAGTAGTTGGAACAAAATTGTTTTTATTGTATTACAACAATCATATACAATGTTCGTTTTATCAGCTGATATTATCACTCCTTTTGGTCCAGATGGAAGCGCAACGGGTGAGAAAAACCAGAACACTTGTAGAGAACCTAACTATGGAGTGGAAAGCTCCATCATTTCTAACGTCCGATCAGGGGGTCGAATCCATGACATATTGTAATGGCGGGTGTGCAATCAACTGTGCCTCCCGAACAACAAAGGGTTTAGAACACTTCACTCAGTGAATGAGAATGTGACAGGAATAACAGGATGGCAAAGAATCGTTACATAGAGGTTAGCATGTTCCCAACTATCTGGTGTTGATATGGTGTTGGAGAACTTTTTTATTGACCCACAACACTGTTTTAATACTGCCAGGGTTGATTGGGGCCCTGCATTCGATGTCCTTACAAACATTGTCCTCATGCAAAATGGCTCTTATTCATGCATTCCTTCACCTATTCATTCATTCATTTCATTTCATTCCTTTTTTACATAAATTCATTTTCATTCGTTAATTCATTAATTCCATTTCTTTTCATTTCATTCTCTCTTTTACATTTATCAATTGGTAACATTCATTCATTGTTTATTTTCACTCAACCATGTCATCTATTCATTCATTCATTCATTCATTCATTCATGCATTCATTCATTCAAGCATTCATTCATTCATTCATTCATTTGGGTTTCATTTCATTCTTTCTTGTTCATTAATTTATAGTTTATATTCATTCAATCATTGTTTACATTCATTCACACATTTCATCTACTTATTCATTCATTTTGCAGAACTCTTAAAACAGGTTTGAATGGGTGAAAGACGAAACACATTCGTGCTTAGTGGTTGAGAGAGTGAAATATATTAACAGGAACGTCACCAAGAGGATTATGTATCAGTATGTGTACATGTCTCCAAGCCATCAAATCAAACCCACTGATCCCACGACGTCTATTGTGAATTTATCATAACACATTAAACAGTTAATGGTTTGAGTCCTAAACTGATACAAATCATTTGTTTATGTAACATTTATTAAATTTTATTTCATTTATTCCTTAGTAGGATTCAAAGCCTCAGAAACGTATGGCTGCTATCTACTGCGTTATGTTTTCCTGTTTGTACTGTGCAAATATAGAAATATATAAAAACGATAAAACATCGGTAAAATTAACTTGATTAAATCAAATCCAACACTTAAGAATGCTTATTTAAACTTCCCTATATTATAATCTCTACATTTAATCATATGTTACTACTGGCTATGAAATTACAGCAAATATATGTACATAACACAAGTTTATTTTTTGCTTGTCAATATAAGGGTAAAATTACAAACACCTTTTACCAAGTAGTTACGATAATCATTCACTTAGAATGTCAATATTTTAAAACCTAATGGAACACACGTATATAAAGTATTATTAAATCTTGATAACAGATTTGCTACGATTTTACACGGGCTAAGGAGTTTAACTTCTGCGTAATACAGGTAAATGTTTGCCAACTAATAACGCTACAAGTATATATCATCAATGCTTTGGCCCATAGCATACAGTGACTGTTACTATAAATATACAAAGTATGGCCCACAACCCATAATGTCTGTTTCTATAAATATGCATATAATGGCCAACAGTTCACAGTGACTGTCACTTTATATATACAAAGCATAGCCCACAGCCCACATGGAATGATACATGTTGTACACATTGAAATGACTTCGTTCAACAAGCCTTAAAATAATTTATCAAGTTGGAGTTATGTCAAAAGTTAAACAAAAGTCAAAAAACACAAAAAATACTTCATATAATAAGATACATTGGACAAAACAGAAGGAAAATATTGACAATTTATATTTATATATGTCACCACTAAATCATAATTATACTAAACAGAACGTATGTGTACAATGATATCCTGTTGTCAAGGACATGTGCCACAACAGTGTACTGTGATCCTAAATATAAACTTTTTCACTGAATGTATACGTAATATTTAAAGTGACATGAAATATATAGGTCACAGCAAAAATATATAATAGCATATTAACATAAAATTTTCTTTGAGTGATAAATTAGACCTTCCATTATACCTTTATACATTGTATATATTGACTTGGCGCCCAGTACGATTTACGACAGGTAGTTCCTATGTTAAACCTTCAGATGAACAGGAACTAGTGTATATGATACATTGTGTTTATTTATTGAATATAAAGACATAGAAACACAAGTGACGAAGGGTGACAAATGTATGACTCGTGACCATGTCCGGGCTTCGAACCCATGACCTACGACACCTAATCGCCTAGCCTAAAAATATCAACACCTCCTGATCCAGATATGTAAAGAAAATACAAAAAAAAAACATTCGTCGCAGGGCGCGTATTAGTACTATCTGATGGTCTGTACGTGGCCGAGTCTTTTCGTATAGGCAATCTTTTTTGTTCTGTGGATCAATATATCCGTTTCACCAGCTAGGTCCGTGAAGCTGGTATTAAACTGGGCCCATTAAAATTACATCTATTCCTGCATCTATCGACACCTGATTGGTGACTTAACGATACATGTCTGCTGCCAAATACAATGTGTTTAAGTCCACAAATACATACATGTATTGCAGTAAGGAAGAAATGGCTACAAAAGCTTTTTCATTGTCAGCAAAGTTACAACAATATATATAGATAGATCAACATATTCAACAAAAACATAATCTCACCTGCGTCGCCGAAATCCTTGCAAAGGTCGCGCCTATCTCTAGTAAGTGGCATAGTATCGACCCAGCGAATCACACTCATAATCTCTGTCTCATCCACATATTCCTCCATACCGATTGTACTCATTCCGTTAATGTTCTTCCTCAAAGTAATTGTCGACATGATTTAATAAGAATAATGTATAGTATATGTAACCACTGAACACATCCCCACACGACCATTAATATATCACATGTTAGAGCGTTACGTCTCCTCACACTCAGCCCTACTGTACTGTACACGCTTCACTATCCAAGTGTGTAGGTGAAGACCCAGGGTAATTCAAGCAAGCAGGCACTCGTTCGTTTGTTGTCATATAGTAACAGTTGTACTCAACACGCGAAAATCATTCACTTGATAATCCCTTTTGACAGGTAGACAAAAGTGAAAGTAGAATAAGTCTTCTTCACTTTCCCTGCTCCGCTTTATCCTCGTTCGTTAATGCTATCCACATTTATACATGAATGTTTAACACAGAGAGAACAGGTCACACTTTCGATTGTAATTCGAAATTGATTATACATATTTGTTAATCAAAACAGCAAACAAAGGGAGATAACGGCAATAAAGTGGCATCATCAGTGCGTACGATAGTAAAAAAGTAATGTGGTGTCTCCGCCGTGCTTATCGTCATGACCAGCTATTTTACTACCACTCGTTTGGTTTGGTTTGTTTTCCGTTTACGTACTATTAACTGCTATGGTCATTTAAAGACGTCCCAGGTTTTGGAGGTGAAGGAAAATCGGAATGCCCGGAGAAAAACCACCAACCTGCAGCAGTACCTGGCGACTGCCCCGCGTAAACTTAGGCCCCGAACCAGCGACAAAGTGGTCGATGGAGGGCTAGTTATCATAGATGTCAGCCATTCCGCGACCGCTGCCCCCTTTACTTTAGACTGGCTATAACTATCCGGCCCCTAAGTGTTTATGAAGAATTTCCCAACTCATTTTATTACAAGCTTATCTCCCCCTAGTTCAGAACTTATATCAGTCTACCTTTACTACCGTGTACAGTGTTTCTAGTTACTGATTTAGGAGTCGAGTGCTGGTCTAACGACCTCCAGTAGTTAGTGTTTGAGTGACATTTACCCATACAAACACTCACTAAACACTACATTTTACGACATATTTTAGTTTCTATATGTACTTATTTCTTTTTCAGTGAGGTTAATGATATGAACTGCATTTACCACCAATTATTAACAAAGTAAAATCAGGGGTAAAATTAAAAACACCTTCATACCTCGACTTTACGATCATACTTAGAATGTCAATATTGTAAAACCTAAAGGAACGCACGTATATGACGTATTACTAAATATTGATCACAGATTTTATCCGACTTTACACATACTAAGGAGTTTAACTTCTGGGTAATACAGGTAAATGTTCCTATCTTAATACGGCTACAGTTATAAGTGAACATTGAGATAATCCTCAGTGCTTTGGCCCACAGCCCACATACTATAACTATATTTAAAACATGGCTGTGATATCATCTATTGTTATTGCATGAAGTATAGTTGAGACAAATCTACTATTATCACCTACTACTGTGGAATAGTTACCGTTTTCTGTGGAATAGCTACAAACTATTCCACAGTAAATTCCAAGAACTATTCCACAGTTGAAGGTGAAAGTAAAATATATAAGACATTAAATGTTAACAGTTAGTTGTTTTAATTAGAAAAAAGATATTGAATGGAAAAAAAACACTTAATTGATCAATATATCCA
>JAUMHH010197068.1:0-13652 GCA_032359455.1 Chlamys rubida | reverse complement strand
GAATAACCAAAATGCCCAGGGTGATGATATTTGGCCAGTAGCATGCTGAGATGAAGGGCTACAAAGTTTGTTAAAATGAATGACCTTCACCTATATTCAAGGTCACATGGGTCAATTGTTAAAAAATACATTTAAACAACTTGTTATGAATAACCAAAAGGCCTAGGATGTTGATATTTAGTCAGCAGTAGATGAAAGGCTATAAGATTTGTTCAACATAATGACCTTGTGTTCGACTTTCAATCACAGGGGTGAAATGTTTTAAAAAAAATTAACAGGTTCTTTTGAATGAATTTTCATCATAAATACTGATATTTTGCCTGTAGCTTTATTTTAGATCACTTTTAAGATTACAAGTGTGATATTTATACCAGGTGAGCGATGCAGGCCCATTGGGCCTCTTGTTTATAGTAACAAATAAATTCCATAAAACTCACATTATTCCTTATTGTACCCACACTTCAGTACAATTTGTAATTATCTTGTGTATTGATAGTTTTGGTCCTATTTATCAGTTGTTGTTTTTTTGTGGATAACATATTTCTTTCCAATAACGGTGTATCAATATTTTAACGATTTATCCTTACCCTCTTTCCTTTGTATCAATATTTTTTTCTGTGTATCCACATCTTCTTTCCTTCATATCAATATTCCTGCCAGTATGTAACGAAAACTTTCTTTTCTGATTATCAATATTTGTTTGTCTTCTGTGTAAGTATTTTCCTTACGTCTGTGTTGTATCCATACTCTCCTTTGTTATTTGCCTGTGCCTACCTGTTATGTCCCACACAACCACATACCTGTATGTACATATTAATTACAAAGTTCTAGCCTGATTCATCATGTGACACTGAAGAGGTCGCCAAACATATACATACATGTACAAATCGTTGTGATTTCAAGCATTTGATGTTCATACCGTTACAACGAAACCAGCATATTCATTATACAAGCAAGATATTTTTGTTTTATTTGGCTTTTGAAAACTAGTTTATAAAGAGTTGTGAATTAGGGAGACATTTGTTGGACACACACCACTTTAAAAAAAATCAGTTGGATATTAAATATGTTACCCGAGTACATATCAGTACAAGTCTTACACTCCCTATAAATCTCCAGGGACCGTATTCATGAAACTGTTCTCGTACTCAAACTCAGATTTTGTGCTCAAGCCCAGTTTCTTGATCTGGTAATAAATCAATTATACTTCACATTATCATTTAATTTGGAAGAAATGGAGAGATATTTGGGACAGAATATCATTTTCAGGGTTTACACCTAACTATTTTACAATGTCATTTAATTTAAGTTACAAGATAGGTGGTTTGGGCACAGTATAAATGCCTGAGCCTGAGATCAGTTTCATGAATATGACCCCAGGACTGTACCCTTCCTATATACGTGTATATCACTTATTTACTGCTGAATGTGATCTGCTGTTGTTATAAGGTGTTGTTTCTATTATAACTATATTATACAATATTCATAGAGAAAATGTGTTCATGCTACAATGCTTCATTTAAAAGCAAAGCAATATATTGCCAAGTCTTTTGTTGATCTGTAACTTTAGAAAAGCCAACTGCTGTCATGCATTGTGTTGTGAATTAGAAAAAGGGAAAAAGATACACATACGATATTGTTAATATTTCATATGTCATACTGAAATCATACTGGTTCTAGATATACTTTATTATCTGATGTCATACTGAAATTGTGCTGATTTTATACTGTTTATCTGATGATATACTGAGACCTTGCTGACAGTTTATATACCAGATTTTCTGAATATCACATTGTAGAGAATTTTGATTACTAGGTAACAGTATAAATATTATTTCACATAGTTATGTATCACTACCTTATAAACATATACATCTAGTCAATTCATTACTCCGTACATATCATACAACCTAAGTAATATCCCCCTTAGATAATATGTCAACCTACATTACATTGTGTTGAAATATTTTCTAATGGTCAGGTAAATGTTACTTTAAGAATAAGTATGTTTATAATTAAAAATCTGCAATATTAAAGTTATGTAGTGTAATTTACACTGTAGTTAGGTTTATACAAGGGATTACTAACATGCTTTTGTGATAACTATTGATTCTGAATGAGCATCATGACCAGGGGAAGGGGAGTTCTATAAAAGGTAAACATGTTTAAATAGGTGTGTGCTGCTGTTAAGCCTGTGATGTAAACATGCCGTGTTACAAGGTAGACAGTGGTAAGTCTGAAGGGTGGTGTAGTAAAACACAACATAAACCTCTTCTTATTTGTAAACATATAGTTTCAGATGTACATTGCAAATCTTAGTTACTTTTTATTGTTATTATTTACCCATTATTACTATTTTTTTTAATTCATAAGTATAGAAAAGTAAACTTTAGTGGAGAAAAAAAAATTAAAATGACAAATTGACAATATAAATTGTTGGGTGTTGACCTTGTGGAGCTTGGTATGTGATAATGTAGTTTGTTTTTGTTATCCTGTATCTGTATTGTATATAAAGATGTTTATTATTGTTACAACTGGTAGTTTAGAACATAATCGATCACTATAGAATGTTTATGTCACTAGGTTGTGTAGAGTGACATTCCACACAGATTCAATAGTCCGTTAAAACTTGCATGTTGTATATATGACACATCAGCTGTGCATTGTGCAATAATAGAGATATCTGTTAACCTTCAAATGACACCCTGCTTCCCAAATTGGTGTTTGATTCGGTACTGAATATATCAACGAATACTAAGGGATATTTTTCATATCAATATATTTGGGTCCCTTACAATTGATAATATGGTAGGCAGTCACTTAACTCATTCACCCCTACAATTTTATAATGGACTTGCCCAGTCATTGATTTGGTGAGGTTCAAAAGTGACTCAAGGGGTTAATTGGTTAAAGAATCGTAATATTCACATTGTTATACCAGGGTATACATAGTAGTTGGCTCCAAAAATCAATTGTAGGGTGGTTGGGCTCATAATAAAGGGCCTTACCCTCCCCATATATCTATCACTAGATTAGCCCTAAATGATTTCTCTATAGGTAATAAAATATTTTTAATAAACTTCCAAAATTTTATGAAACCTGGTTTGTCAAAGAGTAAAGTCTGGGTTTCAGATTATTCCATTCGTGTTACTTTTAATATGACCTGAAAGCCAGAATTCCTGTCTTACACTTTCAACCACATTCCAGTTCCAATTAATTATCAAAAAACTTGAAACAATTCCGTTAACACTGAAGGGAAATGCTTGTTCTCAGTCAGTTTTAATCTTGCCGAACTAACTTGAAGGGGTCACAATTATTTTACATGTACAACTAGAATGGTAACAGTTCTCATTCCAGTATATCTGTGAGTATATGAAAAACCTGTATTTTTTTCTACCGTAACATGTATTTGGATGGTGCTACCAATGACTAAATAGTTGCTATTCTCCATGTCCCACAGTATGTCAAAGACTTACGAGTAGTCAATTTGTTATATATATTTTTTTATTTCAATGACTACATTTATACATGATTTGTTAACCCTTTCACCCCTAGGTAACTTTAGTAGACTCTACCATAGCTTTATCTGGATGAGTCCATTGCGGTCCACAGTGGTGAAAGGGTCAATTTCTTTTAAAAGATCAATGAACAGTTTTAAATAGTGATTTTGACTAGATTTGGATGCCAAATGTTCGATCCATTTTTTCTGAGTATTTGAACAGGAAGAAGGGAGTTTTCTTCTTTTCTTTTGCCAACACACCTTTAAAAAGTTAGATCAGATAATTTTAGTGCTTAATTTTGGTGCTTCTTTGTCCTCCAAAAAATCCTGAAAGTAATTGGCATGGATATTTTGAAGAAGAAATATCTAATGAAAATCAGGATCATTGTGGATACAAGATTGTGAAGTTGAGTATTTGTTTCCGAAATAAGTTTGTTTACTTGCAACGACTCTACATGTTACATACCTGTACTTCCACCAAATAAAAGAAATTGTTCAGCGATTCTTTTTTTCGAAGAGACCACCATACTAATCCAGAACTGCTGTAATTGTAAAATGCCAGCAGGTGAGCGATACAGGCCCTATTGGTCTCTTGTTAGTTTTTGAAATATCTTGGCTTTGTCTTTTCATAACTACAACAGCAATTTCTTGCCAGTATTCCGTAGCTGCTGTGTACAGTGTTATAGATGCAGTGTAAAACTTGCATTTCTCCTGCCTGTCATGTTGTTTATACTTCTGTTGTTACATAGAAAGCTTCAAAATAAAACCTGTTTCTTTTTAAAAATCTGTTTTGTTGTTTATTTTACAGGTACCAGTACTTAAGAATCAGTTTGTCTGTAGTTTGTCCTTTCATCAGCTGGGAGCCTCAATAATTCAACCTTTTTTTACTTCAAATCAATTTATTTGTCAGATGGCTGTACTTGGGGACAATTTCATGCAGACATTTCCTTTTTTCTCCCTACAATACTGGCTGGATAGTGGCACAACCATATTTGTGGTGGCTGGATAAATGAGGCAGAATTGATCTCGTTTTACTATGCACTTAGTGGTATACCAAATAATAGACCCCTCCCAGGAACTCCACATGAACACATTCCATATTAACCCCTTTACATATATCTACATACAATACTATTTTTGACATTACTGGATTTGAAGGTGTCTTCAACAGTTTCTGATCCCTATCCCCAAAGGATGGCTAGTCTCTGCCAACCAGTACACCAGAGTTTAAACACTGCCAGATGCTGTAGACCTAATAGACAACCAGGTCTGTGTTGACCTTTAATATTGGGGATTCAAATTTTAAAAGCTTATTTTTAATGTCTTGATGAACAATTGTGTAAATTCCATAAAAATACTTTTTAAGAAATTGATGTTAACCACATTAATTTTTAGCTCACCGGGTCCGAAGGACCAAGGTGAGCTTATGCCATACTGTGGCGTCCGTCTTCCGTCCGTTTCATGTCAACAATTTCTTCAAACGACTTCTTCTTAACCACTGATTGGAATTTAACTAAATTTATGTGGAAGCTTCCCTAGGTGGTGGGGATTCAAAATTGTACAAATGGTGGGGCTGAGGGGCGGGACCAAAAGGGGACAATTTGGCTATATTACTATAAATGACTTCTTCTGTGGAACTAAGGGATGCATATATCAACCATATTTGACTGGAAGCATCCTTAGGTGTAGGGATTTAAAAGTTGTACAAATGGTGGGGCTGACCCCCCAGGTGGCTGAGAGGTGGGGCCAAAAGGGGGCAATTTGGCTATATTATTATAAACGACTTCTTCTGTAGAACTATGCACTGGATATCAATCGTATTTGGTCGAAAGCATTCATGGGAGGCCGGGATTCAAAATTGTACAAATAGTGGGGCTGACCCCCCAGGCTAAGGGTTGGGACCAAAAAAAGTGTATTACTTGGAAATGGTTGAGATCCCCACTGTATAACCTTATATACAATTGCTGAGTATAAAGAGAAGAATGCACATTTGCTTCCAGGATGGCCATGGAGTCTGGCCCCACCCTTGGAGACATAGTCCCTGGGTCATAACTTTGAAACGGTTGAGATCCCCACCCCAAAATTATAAATACAATGCTGGGCATAAAGAGGCAAATGCAGTCATGATGTTAGAATTGATCCTGGGGTCTGGCCACAACCCCAGGGACCTAGTTTCTGAGCCACAGCTTGGAAACAGTTGATATCCCCACCCCATAACCATACATAAAATTGCTGGGCATGAAAAATCTAATACAGATATGCTACAAGGATTGGCCTTGTGGTCTGGCATATTCCCGTGGAACCTATTTGGAGAATATTTTGCCATGATTGCTTTGATATCCAGGTGAGCGATACAGGCCCTCTGGGCCTCTTGTCAGATATGTATGAATCTTTGTAGAATTGATAAAGATAGACTTCTGTTTTACATTATGGATGTAAAATTTCTTATTTGTTTTATCTCAGAAAAGCGATTTAGCTTCCACAACCCCTTATTTTTTAATGAAAAATGAATTTTGCAGATTTAACGCTTGATGTAAAAAGGTTCTGCTAATTAACTTTTCTTCTTAATACTTAATAAAAGAAACAGAAATGCGTTTTTTTCTTTCTTTAACAGCAACAAAAACGGGGGTCCGTGAGTTTTTTTCTGTCCCATTATCATTTGTGTTATTTTTTACCTTTTTGGGGGTCAAAAATTGGAATTGCTTCTGTTACACTTAACATGTAAAAAATACCAATCATGTATAATTTTTACTTTGAAGCATAACATTTTCATCATATTGAACATAATAAAGTCGAACAGCAAAAATAAACCTGCTACAATTAAAAATGGCGACACAATGGCGATTTAAGGGAGCAATCTAGTGTCAAAAAGCTGAGAAATACACATGTTCAAAATGGCCGGTTTGTTCAATTCTTTTAAAAAAGAATTCTACAAACAACAGGCATCTAGTTTTTGGCTCATATTTCAGCTGCGTGTTTGCTTTTAAAATTGATATTAACTTTTTTTTTAAATTACAAAAACCTGCTACACGAGATCAAAACAAGACATGAACATGACTGAAAACCTCAGACGAGAACATCCATAAATATTATTTCAACTTCATTTTTGTTTGATATTAGCGATTATACCATCTAGCTTCTATAAATGTATGCACTCTATTAAATCCGGAAATCTTAAAATCCGCACATTAATGCGAAGAGGCGGCATTTAAAACTAAAATACGAATTACAACTTTAGACATTACAATCAGGACTATTTGACACAAGTGTGTGTGGAATATTTACCCGATATCCTTTTGTAGGTCCCATTCTGATCACATCGTTCGAAACAACTTTCAGATCGTAGTAACTGTAAAATATACAAATAGATCTAATGATAATCACAAACTTAAAACTTTGAATATGAACCATTATTACCAAACTCATCACAGCGAACTTCTTTGACTTTTTCTCCTTTCTACAAATGAATGACCATGTATTATCTCTTTTAGGCGTTTTAGAGTCGCATATGTGTGATTTTAACGATAAAAGAATGTTCTAAATCAAGAGTCTTTCAACAGTACTCTAAAAAGGCTGTTTTCCTTTCCCTCACCTATTGTAGAAACCTGGTACAGGAAGACACAGGCAAGCCAATTAAAGTCAGTTTAACAATTACCCATCGGTAGCTTTTCTGTGCATGTGATTAATGAATGCCTCATCTAAGTTTAGAATAAACATATCTTTCAAAGTAAAGTGTTGGGAATAGAATAAAATTATTGATAATCAATTGTTTATGTTTTGCATACAATTGCAAATTAGACATTAAATGAAATATATCAATCAAAAGTATCGGTCAATAACAACACTAAAATTTAAGAATTAATGAATGCGTGTACACAATGTCATGATACAATCATTCTTAAAGATTTTTACACATAGTCCTATAGACTCATAACATTACAACACAAAGCTATATCACTACATATATATTAATGCGTGTTTAAAAGTCTAAACTAGCACTACATTGCTTATACATTACATCTACTAATCACACAATAAAAATACTTGATACTATACAGTACTATCCCCGTATTAAGAACAATCAATGTGTGTACATTTACAGTTCACCAACATGCATGTACCCCGTCTCCTGCACGCATGCACACATACACAGCACACACTTCCTTAAATAAATAAATAAACTAAACTCAACTAAATAGAACCAATACAAAACAGTATCTACTTTTCTGTAAAAAACATGTTGGGTGAAAGCACTGGGAAAGGTGGGGTCAACATTTGGCCCCCACTTCGATTTTATTTTGCCATATGTATATACATACTCATTAACTGCATACATGATTATTCATTATTATTTCTGATAACCGTAGTGGACCTCCTTGAATAATACCTGGTTGAGTGACAGGGGTATGCTAAGAAAATGACAGATAAATGTCACAGGAGAATGTAATTTTGAAAATGAATTTATGATAGTGCACAGTGTATACAAAACCTGTTAGTTTGATACTAAATATGTCATATTGGTGTACCTGACGTTAGCGAAGTGATACTTTCAATTAGAAAAACATGCACAATTCTCACAAAAATAATAATATAACCAACATTGTCGACATGCCTATGAACAGTCATCATGGTAGTATATATTTTTAATTTCTTTAAAAACTTTCCATATATATATATTCTGTCTACAGAATCTTTTTATGTAATATAAAAACCGGTTAAGTACTTTGTTAGCATGCAAAACATGATCAATACCCAATTTCACATAATCATGGAGCTTTGATTATCAGTGTATATTATGGTAAATACCGATACATTTGCTGTTTTTGTATCATCCAAAACACTTATATTACGCATGTTTTCAGGTTATATGCAGCAGTAATAACTAATAAATATGTATTCTGCCAAAGTACTTTTTTCCTCTGGAGAACTACTTAAGGTTGAGATTATGTTATAGACAAAGTTATGCAATTACATAAAAATAATTAAATAATCTTAATAGTAAACTAATATACAGTTTATCGTCATTTTATTTTGCCTATTGCACATTCATTCAACAAATTATGAAGGAATATTACTTTATTTTTTATCTTTAACTCTAAACAAAAAAAAACAAGGAAAGATATCCTTGTCTGCTCCCAATACGTAAGATCTATTTTGGCATATTTGATGTTTGTGACCTTGAGCAGGTCACCAACGTTTACAAAACTCATATAAATATCAAGACCCAAGGACCTTTGGTTATGAAGAACTTTGAATAGTGATCATTCGTAATGAAATTTCATATATTTTTCTGCCTAAATTTCCAAGCGGGAGCCGACGCTTAGATTAAATCTCCATAGTCGGTGACACTACCTTTTAGTTTCATTTGTTTACAGTCAACAGTTAATACTAATGTTATTTGATTCATTCGCATAACCATTAGATAAGCTAATCTGAAAAAGTAAGGCAATATAATGTCATTAGGAATGTCATTGTAGGAAAGACTGTGGTAAACATATATAACAAACAAATTGTACCTACCTTTAGATAGCATTAGAATGGTCTTAGTCCAGTGTTCTCCGTAGATAGATAGACCCGGAAGCTATGTCATAATGGAAATTACCAGTCATTATATGTGTCAAACCAATAACGACATAATGTTTTTTTAAGGTAACAAGGCGCAACGAACATGTACCAAAGGGTGTATATTTGTCGATCATTATATTCTTAAGATGTATATATATTCTGTTTTGCATTTTTACTAACTCTCAAATTCCGCCATTTACATTTTAACAAACATTGGTTCATAAATATATTAAAAAGCTGTTTCTTTTTTCCAAATAGAAGTGACATCCCAACTAGTCACCTCTCCTCACACCCCTTGTTATGTAATCACGATAGAGTTTTTACTACTGGATGTGATATCAAGGTTACATCGGTTGCCCTAATTGCCCTATTTTAGCGTTTTATGAACGACTTGTAAATGTCAGGTAATAACAACAATATTATAATAGAAAAAGAGTTACGGCATAACCACATACATTCTTTCTAAAAAAAATGGGAGGGGGAGGGGGAGTGTATTACTTAATTGAGAGGCCGTCGTCGTTTCATAACAATATCACTACACAACACTTGGTCTGTGCAACAAAATTGGAATTAAGACCGGGAGGGAAGAACCCCGTATGGAACCCCCTCAAACGCGACATTTGTACTTGCATAATAGACACCCTCGATAGCAGACACACACAATAGGTAGTGGTTATTGTGATACTGACAAAATGGGTGTACCATGACCAATTAATGCATACAATGTACATGTACCTGGCTAATCTTACTGTAATGTGTAGTGGTAAAACCAGTATTCTGGCTACGTAATGCAATGCCATGTGTTCCACACGCCAACAATCTGATATAACGATATATTGCATTGTAATGGACTCTACTTCAACCAAACGGCATAACAGATTACTAAAACAAGGGTATGATAAATGATTATGTTTTGCAAGGGTGTATTTACCAGGATAGTGTTAAATACACACAATGCCCTAATTAATAGTTATATTCATTACACAGAATGAGCAAACGATAGTGTGACAAACTTTAAAATATGTTCCTGAAATATTTCTGTCAACACATTTCGTTTCCTATCTTTCCTGCTTTTTTCGTTTCTATCTTCTTTCTATTCCAGGTGGTGTCTCTCTTAGTCACCCGTCGGTATATGACCCTAGCTGTTTCGATGACGTTACACCCCAAATAAACAACCAAACAAAATACCGACTTTATAGTGCTATGCCACTGAAATACCATGCCGGACGCACCCAGCACAGCATCCAACCCGGTCACATTATACTGATAACGGGTGAAACCAGTTGTTCTCATTACCCTAAATGTTGAACGTTCAGCATGAACAACAGCTACCAATTAAAGGACTCGTTTGTCCCGGTCTGATAATAGAACCCGTTGCCTTGTATTCCTCTATCGATCACCGACCTGCAGGGGTACCTCAGCGACGAAGCAAGAAGAGACCAAATTAGGAATAGGTGTTGCTGAGAGACAGTCAATACTTGGGAAAAGGTGCAGTTTTATATTTAATGAAAATATTTCCCATGGTTGCTTATAATCCAGGTGAGCGAAACAGGCCCTCTAGGCCTCTTTGTTAAACATATTTGACACCTGTGATGGCGAATATGGATGAAAATCATTTGAACAAACTGTGCAGTCCTTCATCCTTACATGCTATTTGCAAAAAATCATCATCCTGGTTTTTATTATGTTAACCAGAAGATATGAAAATGTTTTTAAGACAATTGACCGTTGTGACCTAGCATATGGGTGAAGGTCATTCATTTGAACAAACTTCGTAGCCGGTCATTCTTAAATATTGTTGGTCAAACATCATCTCCCTAACAGTTTTGTTTTTTCAGAAGATGTTGTTTTAAGTATTTTTACACAACTGACCCCTGTAACCTTGAATATGGATGAAGGTCGTTCATGAAACTAGTCACAATCATGAAACTGGTCTATTATCATCACTCTTGCCATTTTGGTAATCCAGTAACGTAACTGACCCTTGTGAACTTGAATATTGGTACAGGTCATTGATTTGAACAAGGCTGGTATTTTTTCAACCAAGCATGTTACTAGCCAAATATCATCACTCCAGGCCATTTGACAATTCATAAGAAATTGATCAAAGTAAAGCATTGTCGCTGGACGAACGGACGATGGACATATGCTCATTAACAAAACTAAACAAATAATGATACCACACATGTTGACAGTGGCCTAGAACAGTGTCTCACAATTTGTTTGTATTATGAGGTGTTCCCATTTGCCTAAATCGTTGGACTGTAATTTTAACACGGTACGGTTACCTAAGATTGTTATTCTCATATCAAAGGAATGTATGAACTGAAAGAATATCACATGTCCCTAAATCCTTTCATCTAAACATACTCACTTCTCCCCTAAACTTTCACAATTGTCATGTTAAGCTATTTGAAACAACAAACAATTGTAAGGGCTATTTTCTGTAATATTAATTTTGTCATTATTAGGTTTTTTCGGAGCTCAACGTAGCGACTAACTGTCCAAGCAAAATGCCAATCGGTAAATAAAACATATAATCACATGTAACAATACATGACGCCGGTTTCTGTATTCTGTCAATAATACAAGGTATATATATTTCAAAACTTGCCTTTGTACATTAGCAGCACGGACAATTAAATTTGTCATCGTCAAATCAGGAAGTTTGAAACAGTGCCAAATATAGTCTATTATATGGACGTAAACGATATCTAAGTATTGAAATCAGACCTCATATATAGATAAACATGATGTCATGGCATTTTCTCGCGACGTCTTTAAACCTTTGGCCTTAGTATTTAAGTATATACAGTTGGGAGCAAACTTAATTTAGTACTCTCCAGTTCACTACAATGTTAACTCTAGTGCACTACAGTGTTAACTCAAGTGCAAATCGATGTGAGCTCCGGTGCACTACAGATTTTACCCAAGTTTAAAATACTGAAGTACATATTTAAATAATTGTTTATAATGAAATCAAATTCTATCAAAACATTTTAGAGGTTTATTTTGTTTAACGTCCTATTAACATCTAATATAATTTAAGGAGGTGTACCCATGCGTGTTGTGTAAGCGTGCATGCGTGTGTGTGCTTGCCTCCTTGTGATAGCGCGGTTCTAATGCCGACTTCATAGTTCTCACTGAAATACTACGCCGAATGCCCCCAGCACAGCATTGAATACGGTCACATTATTCTGACAACGGGAATTATCTTTTCCAGAAATAGCAATAACAATTTCTTAAATCCAAGATGGCTGCCTTGCAGTATTCCCTTTCTGCTTATCAGTCTCAAAAGTAAACATGCACAACTAAGGGACATAGGAAACCTACATATTAAATTTAAAAAGATCCCTCCAGTACGTTCTGAGAAATAGCGATAACGAAACGTAACTGTCAAAATCAAAGATGGCTGTCTGTCGGCCATTGTGCTCATCCGATCAGACTTTAAAGAAAACGTCTATAACTACGGACCGAGGAGCACGTACATATCAAAGTTTTAGGGAGGGACGACAGGCGATTGATGGTGGTGGGCTAAAACAGCTCTAACAAAATTCAAGATGTCTGCCTGTCTCCGATCAGTCTCGTTATTGTATAAGTGTAACCTAGGACCAAGGGGAACCTCATGTGGATTTTGGAAAGGAATCTTCTTGTTATATCTGAATAATAGCGCTTACAAACGTTAACTCTCAAAAGGCAAGATGAAGGTCATCATGTTTTTTTATCAGTCCCAAAATCCGATATGCGGTACTAGGGACCAAAAGGATACTTTTAGTTATATTACACGAAAAACAAAACTTACTTTCGGTACTTTCTTCTCAGAGGTTAGAGAGTAGAGGGTAAAGACCATGAGCTAAAAAGGGGGTTCGTAATCAAAGACCAAATCTGTTCTAACAGTGAAAATCCCGTCAAATTGTCAGATATGTTCAATGTGTACCCTCCTGCACGAGAAAATACTTTGTAAGAAAGTGCTCAACCCTTTGTCCCGACTTTGACAGACTTCAATTGCATAAAGTTTTAGTATATTTGTAAAATAAAATGTTTTTATTAAAAAAATTGATTATAATAATAATAATATACAACATTTGATATAGCGCCCTATCTAGCTTTCACAAGCCACTCTAAAGCGCTTTACAGTAAACAGATATACAA
Organism: Chlamys rubida; assembly: GCA_032359455.1. Lineage (NCBI taxonomy): Eukaryota > Metazoa > Mollusca > Bivalvia > Pectinida > Pectinidae > Chlamys > Chlamys rubida. Next base: position 436 of record JAUMHH010197068.1, on the reverse strand, counting down.
ATAATAGAATTAGCATCAATATTAATCAATACAGTTTTTTGTCTCGCCTGCGACGGATGTCGCGAAGGCGGGACTTATGCGTCACTTTTCCGTCAACAATTGTTACAATTGTTGGTTTACCTCTGTTTCTCAAAAAGTATAAGTGCCAGACCAACCAAACTTGGACCATTAATGCATCATGTGTAGTGCATCACAATGCATTCTTCAGATTCTGGATGTGGCATAGATTTCATAGTCCAGTGGCTCTGTCAGCATCCTTATCTGTGTTAAGATTTTCCGTTAAATTTTTGTGTTTAGCTCTGTATTTTATGCTTTTTCTAAAAAGTTTACGTGCTAGACCAACCAAACTTGGACCATAGATGCGTCATGAGTAGTGCTTCTCAATGCATGCTTCGGATATTGGATATGACCTATATGCATGTATGATCCAGTGACT
>JAUMHH010197057.1:0-13655 GCA_032359455.1 Chlamys rubida | reverse complement strand
TAAGGCCATTTTACAGGTAACTTTGTTAGTCGGGACACTTTACAGGTTACCTCGTTAGTCAGGACTTTTACAGGTAACTTTGTTATTAAGGCCATTTTACAGGTAACTTTGTTAGTCGGGACACTTTACAGGTTACCTCGTTAGTCAGGACTTTTACAGGTAACTTTGTTATTAAGGCCATTTTACAGGTAACTTTGTTAGTCGGGACACTTTACAGGTTACCTCGTTAGTCAGGACTTTTACAGGTAATCTCATTAGACAAGAAGCGTTACAGGATACCTTATCAGTTAGGACACTTTGGGTTACTTTGTTAGTTTGTATGTTATACAGGTAACTTTGTAAGTCAAGACATTTTCTAAGTAACCTCTTTAGTCAGGGTACTTTAATTGTTACCTCTTTAGTAAGGTCAATTGTTATAAGGGATATTTTACAGGTAACTTTGGTAGTTGGGCACTTGACAGCTAACTTGGTTAGTCTGGACACTTGAGTTTTCAGAGAACTCAACACATCCAAAGTAAGATATTTTGGATTTGGAAATATTTTATATGACACAAGACAAAACAAATTGTATAGTTCTAAATGTTGGTGTTTAAAATTAATTTTAACAAATCACAGTATTTTTTTTTTTTTTTTACATAAGTTTATAAGATATTTTGTAAATGTTATAAATTAAAATTAGGGAGTTTGAAGTTAATTGTTTAAATTCAATTTCGGCAAACTTCACTATCACATGTCTAACGATATTAGGTCCAACATTTAAATTCACGTTTGTAGATGTATTAATAATCTACATAATACCTGTTTACCCCGTTACGGTATTAAACCTACCCAGAATGAATGGCAGAAGAGATTATTTGTAAATCACGGGGATGAGAGGTCAACGAGACCCCTGGGATAGGCATTCAGATATGATAAAGCTTGCAGTAATTGATCAAAATGAGTTTGTATATTTGTGTAGAAAACCTTGAGTAGAGGAATCGTTGAATTCAAACCCAATCTGTCCCTCAATTATCTCATTCTTACGTACTTACTGTGAAGAAACGTTTAAATAGCTTGTGTAAGTGGCTATATATATAATTAAATCCTTACATTGCGAGATACAACTATACTGTCAACGTTGGCCCATTGAATGCCATCGCTGGGTGTGTGGGACATATAAAGGGTTTCCCTAATTCCCTAATGAGGGCGGCCTTTTGTGTTTCCTGACGGAGAGGAATGGTGAGAGTGACACACACATTGTAACCAGACCAGGAAACCTTTAGTGTACGCTGAACAACTTCTATATTTGAAAGCGGGTGACATGCAATGTTCAGATTATTTTTCAAACAGGTTCAACGTCTAGTCATCCTGTTGTTGGGTTTCCCGTGAAAGAGATGGGATCCAGTTTCATGGCCTCCTGTGTTTTCATTTGCACCAAGAAATTCGGTGTGAAAATGATATCAATAAATCTATTAATAGACATTTAGCAGGCTACAACAACAATAAATCGTAGATATTCTTTACTTGAATACCCACCAACCTACAGAGTAACGTTTATGTCTCACATCATCACCATACCTGACTGTCCCCAAGTCAGACAACTTTGGTTAAGAAAGCGTGCTGAATACAAATACAACACTGTGACACACAGTATTACACCTTTGCTAATATTTCCCTATAAAAACAGTAATTGCTATCGTACTAAATTGACAGATAGATGCTATGTCGGGAATATATAGGGAAATAGTTCACTTGACAGTCTGGGCTATAGTTTCAAAACTATTTCCCTGTTATAATGAACCAATCAAAACACTAACTGAGATCACATGTCAATCACATGGCCAATATCTGTGTGATCATGCCACATTGACCAAGGCAATCAGTTTGGAGGTGGTGGAGCTAGTATTCAACCTTAACCCCTCAGCTTGTGATTGGTTGAATGAAACATGGCAGACAATTGTGAAAAGAGTAGTTATGGCTTCCAACAGGTTTCTTTGAACCTGTAGTTTGGAATATTGCTTTTTGAAAATGTCTGCAGTCGATAGAAATATGGGCATAATTAAACAGTTACAATATTGGATTTCAGGATATAGATCCTGTGAAGTCTCTTGTTCCCCTAGAACAGGTATATATTCCCCGGAGATAACTACGTATGTTTACAAACAACAGTTGAGAGAGTGAACACAATCTAATAGTTTACAGGTAGCATCAGTAGATCAAAACATTGACAGACTGGACACTAGGGAAATAACTATTCTATTGTATTTTGAAAACAACTAATTTCTTCTCCCTTTGGCATTGGGGAAATAATTTGCCTTTCAGGGAGAATAGGTTGACTATTTCCCTTGTGCCCAACCTAAAACTTTACCACAGGAATCCTGTATAGTATTCGATGTCTCATGCTTCATTTGGAAATAACTTCTACGTGGTTTGAGTCTAAACTGAATTCCGTGACAGAACAAACTATACTTAACTTTCATTTGAAAACTTTGGTCAGTGACAGCCTCAAGGTCGAACTATACACTGCTCCATTGTGATGAAGAAATTAAATACTTTACTCATAAGGTGTAGCAATATTGTCACAATGTCCACAAACAAATCTACAGAATGTTTTTCTTCATTAGAAAAGAGAACCCATTTTGTATTGAACCATTCCTGGTCAATGAGCGATTCATTGAGACTCGTGATTGTGTTGTTGTTGAATCTTACCGGGTGAATTGTAACGTGGGAGAGTGGAGTACAGGACAGATATAGATAAAGTTGTATTAAAAACATTGTAATTCTGTGTTGGTAAACAGATGGTGCCTCTTATTCGTTGTTACAACACAATCTTAAATTCTTTATTATTCCCGAACCCCCTGTGAGACTATCCTTCACAACCTGGTAAGGTGTACAGCCCCAGATAGCTGGACTAATTGCTGAGCTTCACTGGAATAAGATTGATATTTAAATTTATGCAAACCTGGCGTTAAAATCTGGTATCTGTGTCACATATTTGTTTCAGAAAAATGGTAGTTAGAGGTTGGCTGTGTGGACTTGAGGTTGTGTGGGAGAATATTTGAATATTTATTGTATCATTGCATATGTTTTATACGTGTTGTATATTTGCCATGGGGCTGAGATAGTTTAAAAAAGACTGTGTTTAGGATGGAATTTATGGCTTTGATAAAGAAAGGAGACCAGGATGGGTGACGACAGTGATGGGGCGGTGAGCTGTGAAGGGAATCACACAGGTACACACTGATGTGGTGGTGGTGTCGTATGACAGATAGTCGTCCGTCTTGTGTCCCCCACAGTACTACTGACCACCACAGCACTCCCAGTGGTCAGAAACTGACCAGTCTGCTGGACACATCTCAGTGACTGGACACTCCCATAAAGGCACAGCTCGGGAATACATAGAGGATACAGGATTACAAGATGTATACAAGGAATTTCAATCAGCTGTGCGTATCATATATCTAAACAGGTATTGCTTACCAGTGGCTTTATATATACAGGTATCTCCCTGTGGTCACTACAAATCTGACCATTTAAATTGTTGGGGCTGAAGACTGTTGTTCAACCTTGAGGTTTCATCTTTGTCAGGAAAATTATTTTGCGTGAAGTTAAAAACTGAAGGTGACCTGAGTCAAGTAACAATTCTGGGTGCATCTTGACAGGCAGTGAAATATAAATCTACCTTGAGCAGAGGACAATTAGCTATACCTGACAGGTAAGGTACCAGGAATACCTGTACTGACTAATTGGATTAAGTTACACTTAACGAGTCTCTATCAGGATATCTGTGTACAGACAGAGAAACACTATTCACCTAGAACGTACCCTGGTGACCATCGTTGGATTCAGGCCACGTATCGTTACGGATTATCCTCTTGACCGAGACCATTGTCCAGAGGCCAGTCACTGGGGATGTTGCTTCACCCAACAGTGTCTAATGGTCCTAAGCCCCCAGATGGAAACAAGAGTTTCCGTGAGGTTCACGTCTGATCGACCGGAACGTTTTTGTTAGGATTATGTGCCATGTTCTTCTTTCGGTTTCACAAACTATTCACGATCTCCGAGAGTGTGCTTGAGACTTTTACTAAATAACCTGTGTTGGTGTGGGTCAGTTTGAACAAACTATCTTCCAAACAACCTCATCTTCTGTGGGAACACGAGACGTTATTTTGATGTTAGATTTATCTGATCAACTTAGAAAGGGTTTACCTTTGGAAAGTTGACGGTCACACAGCGATTGTACAAGTCTATGTTCAGACAAACTTTGTTTTAGAGTGAAAACTTTGTTTTACAGTAAGCGTGGTAGTTAAGTACACGTCTCATCACTTAGAAGTATTGTGATACTGATTGAGAGCCGGTAGACGTAGTGTTTACTTACCGATAGGTAGCCCGCCCGTGTGATTAGAGCCCTCAACACTGTTGACTTGTATGTTGATAGTCTGCCCAATTTGAGAGACGTTTCTGATTTAATGAGAGCTATGAGTTACACACAGATGGATGTAGAGGATCTCCAAACAGCATCTGCAGTATCTGATCGCCACGGAGATAAACAGCCCTATTGGAAATGAAAGTTTAACACACAGTAATCTTGAGAGTTTTTCCTTTCAAAAGTGTCGGATGTCGATTTCTTCTGGATGTGTTCCTGGTGAATTGATTTTAATATCAAGATTATTGTTAAGTGGGAAGTAAAATTCTGTCTGGGATACTGCTTCTTCTGCAGAAATTTATCTTTGATTCAGTGGAAGTTTATTTATGAAAAAGTGAAATGTGATCCTTTGAGCTGGTTTTTTTTTGCAATTACAGACAAAATTTTATCTGTGAAGTTTGTCCTGCATAGACATCAGTTATATATAAGTCTGCACGAGTAAGTTGTATTGAAAACCAGTTTGATAAAAAAGGGACTGCATTTAACAAGATATGAAGTTATGTGATGGAGTTTACAGTGAGTGTATTATAACGGGTCCTACCTAGGGATGGTACGCGTGTGGATGTCGTGTTTTAGACGGAAGACAACACAGTTCTAGCCTCTGGGATTACCGGGAATAATTAATGTGCTACACCTTCATACACAAATTGTTTTTTAAATTTGAAATGAATTCAACCTAAAGAGGATCAAGGAATGAGATCAGTGGAGTGAATCTGACCATGGCCACAACTATCACTCGTAAATTTAGCCCCAGGCACAAGACAAATCCTGCAAATTTGAATCACACCAAAAGATTACGACGGGTGAGTAACAGTCTGTCAGTGGCACGGTCAGGCCACGCTTATTGTGACATCATCACAATGAGACCTTAGTTTTGTTCTCTAGGTCATCATCCAGTGGTCATACCTGGTCAATCATACCTGGGGCGGGGGAGTCTCTAGGTCATCATCCAGTGGTCATACCTGGTCAATCATACCTGGTCAATCATACCTGGGGCGGGGGAGTAGATGTGATGTATAACTCACACAGATAGATCATCTTCTTTTATGAACCTGTGATATACAGGGGGAAATTCTAACATGGTTAATATTTTTTTAAATATGTTGTAGACATAAGTATCAACCTATGTAGACAAAAGTATTTTTGAAGTTTTAATTGTCAGTTACCGGAGTTAAATGTGAACTCGTATAATAAGCGTCTGTTCCACCATTAACACCCACAAGTTATATAACAAGCGTATTTTACAGGGCTGGGACATCTGTCTGGTATCTGTCTTCACATCAAACACAGTATTGGTATACTTGTTCAACCCTTGACCTCAAATATAAGAAATTCTTACACTTCAGCATTAAGTCAGTGCAGGCTACATCATTACATTAGTTTTACAAGGATGGTTGGGAGAGCTTTAAATTGAGTGGAATAATCCCCTTTCTATACCTACAGCCTGTGATTACTACCAGGGGTATTCCCTGTAGTCTTACCCAGGTAAATAAACATGGACCTTAGTTGTTGTATACAGAAGGTGATATTTCTGTTGCTGCGGCCTACTGATGGTTAGTTTAGTGGCCGTGATTGGTTAATTAATTACAGGTATTATGGGCCAGCAGGTGCCCTATTAGTACCGATGTGGTAGTCCCAGACGTGGGCGGCCAACACTAGAGGTACAGGGACTTACGGGACTGAGGCTGTTTAAAGATAACAGCACTCTAAATTGATTTGGAGGATGTGTTCTATTTTTATTTTTAGTCTTTGAATTCTAGTTTGAGTTTGAACCAAGTAAAAGAAGTTCACAACATATGCAAAAATAAAGCAAAAACATAAAACACCAGGTAAATGTTTTCCTGTAGTTCGTATTTCATGCTAGTAACTGGTCAATTAACTTACAAAACAGAAGTAGCAAGAAAAGAAAAATGCAACGGCCAGGCCAGGATTTGAACCCGGGACCTCCAAAATCTAAACACTCACTAAATCAGCTATCCAGTCACTAGGATGGACTGTGTGCTCACTGCTGCTGGTTCAACATGAGTTCAGAGTTCAGAGGTCCCAGATCAAATACTGGTCTGGCCGTTACTTTTTTCCTTTCTTACTACCCAATTGCCATCAGGTTGATAGAAAAAAATAAAAAAGAATTCCATTACAATACGGGTCCAACACTAGCATAAAGGTTAAAAGTGTGAGACCTACGGTTCACCTAACTACTGTTATTTATAAACTTGAGGGAACGAACACTTGTTACACAACTGTCAAGAGATTGAATCTTTTAAGTGAAACTGGTTTGAAGATTGAAGATAGAAACACCTCTGGTGAAGTACTATACCAAGTTCTACCCCATCAGCTGGTTAGCTAACCTCCGCTGGTATCAGATGGCACACACCAGTGCACAAGTACTATGAAGGGCTTCTCAACATTTATAAGGGCCTTGGTGATCAGGATGATAAAGGCTCCTTAGCGTTTGCAAGGGTCTAAGTGATTAAGATGATAGAGGTCTTCTCAACGTTTGTTTACAATGTAACACATGTAATAATGGTTTTTGTGCTGTAAGATATTTTATGGATAATTTGAAGATAAAAACACTTTAATGTTATACGGATCATTACATTTGTCTGATACGACTTTGTAGGTAATATCAGGTTCTGATCTCATTAATCTGGTTTAATGTAGTGTGCCTTTTCAGCAAGTTTTATAATTACAAAAGGTTTATTAACTAACGTCTAGTATTATACAACAAACCTCATGATCAAGGATGAAATTATCACACAGGTTGGGTTAATTAACATAATTTAATGAATTAATTTCTTATCTTAATTGAATGTGCGTGTACCTTTAGGGATTATAAACTTTAATGAGACTAGACTTTTTAACATAACCATAAATCAGATTTGTGGTGTAAAGAGTTGATATGTTAAGTCATTGTTACCAAGTTGTAATCTGTTTCTAATGTACCTTTGCTTTGGTCAATGTGAACTTGATGTAAAGTAGAACATAGAAACCTGATCTACTCTGTAGACGTCCAGTTGACACAGGATCCACACCAGTAAGGCCTCTGTAGTGAGGTGTTAAAATGTGTTTCATCTAAGTATTCAATAGACGTTATGTTAGATGGAGTCCTTTATCACTGAGTTTTCTTTACTATTTTATGCCTTGATATCTTCATTGCAACAATGAAAATTTCATTTACTTGCTGACCCAGTGACCTATATGTAGTGTTTGACGTATTGACCTACATAGTGTTTGATTTGTTGATCCACGACATATATAGTGTGGTTGAATTGTTGACCTAGTGACCTATATAAAGTGTTTCACTTATTGACCCAGTTACAGTGACCTATATAATGTTTGATTTATTGACCTTGTTAAAGTAACCTATATATATTGACCCAGTGACACATACTGGTATATTGTTTGATTTGTTGACCCAATTATAGTGACCTATAGAAATTGTTTGAATTATTTCCCAGTGACCTATATAGTGTTTGATTTGTTGACTTTTATGGTGTTTGATTTGTTGGCCCAGTTAATGAGACCAGTAGTATTTGACTTATTGATCCTGACCCAGTGACCTATATAGTATTTGATTTTTTGACCCAGTTAAGGTGACCAGCTGTGTAGTATTTGAGTTATTGACACAGTGACAATGTTCCTGATGTACAAGGAATGTGGAGGGTTTGTTTGTCCCATACATAAACCCTCCATCAATAACTATAGCTGGATGACATGATAAGGCAATGATGACCTGGTAGTTTTGTTGCTAACATTATAAAAAATTGTCATGTCAATTTAATGTTGATCCATCATACCTTACCAGGATATCCACAGGGCAGCCATCTCTATAGGTGTGTACAGGCTAAACATAGTTAGCTCAGGTAAAATAAAAGTACAAGAATTGGGGTATATATTTTCAGCTACTATGAAATAGGTTGTAAGTATAATTGATTATTCTTGATTTTCTTCACATCCAATCAACAAAACAGAGGTCATGTACTGGGCCAATGTCACAGGTGAATTTACGATGTACTGGGCCAATGTCACAGGTGAATTTACGATGTACTGGGCCAATGTCACAGGTGAATTTACGATGTTATCAACTGCAGCTGAACATCTCACAACATATTAATCACTCGGGTCTGATGTCACCAGAGATTAATTGTCACATTTTTTCAGCACAATTTAAATAGTTTGATTGAACTGTTTTGTCGATTCCTTTGGAATCAGGTGTTCTCCAATAGGATGATCTATAATAAGTTTATGAGCTCTACCTAAAGGTTGGAGAGCTAGGAATGACAGAAGGTCGGTGTAAAGGTCAGTGTAGGCCGATATTGAGGATCTACCTGGGTAACCCAAACAGCCCTATAATCTAGTTTTTACCGGCCAATGAATCTGCTTTTATAGTTTATGAGGGGGTGTTATAGTCAAGTGTTTTGTCACTTTATTAAGTGACCCTTGCTGCCCCACTTCTGTGTGGTCAGTCACAGGATACACCAACCACACAATGACCGGCTGGATGGGGGACGGAAGACAATGGCCAACTCCAGGAGGGGGCGTGAAGATATTGGCGACCCCAGATTGGGGGCGTGTATTGGCAGAGGGACCTAGATGTTGGGAGAGGGGCTTACTACAATCTTAAGCACATGTAAAAACAGTGACCTTGCTCCTCAAAGGATCCGTGTTGGGTAAACGTTTCTATTGATAGGCGCAGGACTGCTCGGATATTGATACTTGGTACAGTATCGGATGCCATAGGGACATAACTGGTAGCACCTGACCCATACGACAGGTAAAAAAGGCTTCCTACTTCCCATTGTGTACAAGTGTAGATAAAACTATCTGATTGCTATGTAAGCTACCGGTCGGGTCAGGGAGACATTCTGCTCCTCACTCCTCCACACTCGTGGTCCAACGCCAGCTCGAGTGAGTGTTTGGACAATTTCATTGACGAGTTTTGTGTTACCTGATTTTGGAAGTGGCTTTTATTTACCATTAATCCAAGCCGAGAGTTTGTGTACACAGTCCTGGTCTAATCCACGTATAGGGTAGGGCCAGGCCAGCCAGGAATTACAGGTAAAACAACACAGTCCTGGTAAGGCACGTACCTGCATATTTATGCACAATTTCAACTCACCTGGACCTGATTTACATACGTTTTTAATTACCGGACATGGTTTGATGCCGTTTAAGTGGCCAGATAGGTCTGGCTGATGCTGGTCCTATTGTTCATACCACCAGAAGTTACCTGTCAACTTGAGATAGACACCTGCCAGTTCTACCTGTAACGAGGATTGTATTATGGACAGGTAAATAATACTACCTGTAGATGTTAATTTGTTGAGATGGATAGACTATCATTTCTACCTGGGAGTTCATACTATACTGGATCAGATTATCTGTCTGTGGAGTCCTCCTAATGCAAAGGATTATCTTACCTGGGGAGTTTTTACCTGTCGAGGATTACTGTAGTAAGTAGCTGTAAGTGAAGGTGTTGGTTGAGCTATGGAGTCTACATGATTGTGTTTCGTGTGTGTAATGTATATGGTAGAGATGGAGAATGGCAGATTGTAGTCTGACACACTCAACAAACACTGCTGCACATTGTTGTCCACATTAGGACTTATACTTATGCTTGAGAGTGACGCACATTCAGTTTGTGACTGTGCATGTTGGTTCAAAATTAGCGGGAGTTAACTTCACTTGGGGCGGATTAACATGGAAGGGGAGCGTTCGTCTCCCCGAGGCGGGACCTCTGTCCCCCAGGGAAGGTTTGGGAGGCGAAGATCTAGTATGGACGACAAGGCAGGTTCTGATAATCATCGTTCCGCAAATCGGAATTCTCAATCTTCATCACTGAAGAGACGTGGAAGTAATACAGAACTTAAGAGTGTACAGAAAGTGAGGGCGGAACGGGAGTCCGGTACAGACATCCGAAAACTCCAACGTAAACGCAATTCTTCTGGAGAAAAGTCGGGGATTCCCCAGGCTCTGCCGAGGCGTGGCAGTGCCCTGGAGTTAGAGCGGGTCATAGAAATCACGAGGATAGAAGAAGGTCCGGACCTACAGCAGGTAATGTCAGATCACACTCACTTTCTATACTTGTTTTGATTGCGAGACAATTTCACTGGTCACACTCAGGTTCTATACCTGTTTTGATTGCGAGACAATTTTGTAGGTAAACACCTGTTTCTGAAATGAATGAAAGGAAGAAGATGAGATTTTCGCAGTGTAGTTTAGTAGTGTTTGTGTACAAGATGTTGGTGTGGTTGGTAACCCAATGTGTTCCTGGTGCATTAGACTACTGTACACAACTAGTGTGAACCGACTGATTTACAATTCTGTTTTGTTCCCGTACCTTTTTGTATCAATATGAATGATAATTATCATAGGCTTGAGAGACACCTGTATACATGTACCATTTCACTAGGAACGTGTTTGAGATTCCTGGGACCTGACAGGTCAGTGGGTTCGTTACGGAACTGTTTGTGGTTTTAATTTGAATGTCACCTGTGTGACGGTATTATCAATTGAACGTTCTTCACTGGTTGTTATTATGGAGTAAAAACAGGTAATTGTCACCCTGATAGGCGGAGACAGGAGGATCACCGACAGCCATTGTCGTGGTCATCACAGGTGGAGGGCTTTGTAGGTCAGCCTTCCCCAAATACAAAATGGAATCTTTGTCGTTTGTAATGGTATCTAACCGGTATCTAACCAGTATCGCTGTGATCCCAGGAGCTGATTTAGACACAGTACTTACATTGTTACCCATGCTTAGGTCATAGGTCGGGATGCTACTGGCTCATGGAACAGGTTTTCTACCTACAAAGGTCAAGGGTCATACTGCTGGAGGTTAAATTCATCTGAACCTTTACTCTTAGAGGGTTATTTTTGGTGTAAAAATCATAAAATATTTGTGGTTTCTTATATTTTGATATATATATAAAAAAAAATAATTCTCAAGAGAGAATTTAGACAATCACATTTCTGAATAATGCAGAAGTTGTCGGCCCACTCAGTCATTTTTATCCATAAATCATTGTGACGTTATTTATACTTACCGGATCTGTTTTCATGTGTTAACACTTATGTAAGTGTCTGGCCCTGAACGACATTGTGCATTAGGTTATCAAGTTTAGTGTAAACAGCATGTACCTTCATAACGAGAATCAGGTAAATTGTGTTACCTGTATCAAGGTTTATGTAAACACTTTGTATTGTAATAATGAGAACAAGGTAAATTGTTTTACCTGACTCATGGTTGATTTAAATAACCAGAACTAGGGCTAGTGTAGGTATCTCAGATCAAGGAAACGAAATCCAGGTAAAAGTATTTTACACATATCAAGATTAGTACGAATACCTCGAATACCTCGTATTACAGACAGTATGATAACAAGACCAGATCAATTGTTTTACCTGTATCATGTTTAGTGCAAATACCTCGGACTATATTAACGAGAACCAGGTAATTTGTTGTACCTGTATCAAAGATAGTACAAAAAAGACTATGATAACAAAAATGAGGTAAATTGTCTTACCTGTATCTCGGATTATGCTTACAAGAATTAGGTAATTTGCATTACCTGTGTATCAAAGTTGGTAAAAATACCTCAGTCTATGATAATGAAATCCAGGTGAATTATTTTACCTGTATCTCAGATTAAGTTAACGAGAAGCAGGTGTGTTGAATTGCCTGTATTAAAGTAAGTGCAAATACCTCAGACTATAATATCTGGAAACATTTAAGTGTTTTGTGTAGAATAATCTGTCATAAATGTGGCAGGTAAAACAATATCCCAGCATTGCAGGTGTTTGTGATAGTCTGTTGTGCATCACATTTCTGTAACACTGGAGACTCATATCATCTCCATGGCAACAGAAACTACCCAAAATGTTTTCATTAGGTCACAGATTCTACAAAATAACAACAACAAAAAATTGTACGAATAAGATATTGATGTATGTAGCATCTTGTTTTCTGTATAAAGGACATTGATCCATTTCCCAGTGTTGAACCTGTCACAATTTAAGATTTTGCGTACAGTGGATTCTCCTTCAGCTGTGTCAGTGGAGCAATGCTTAGACTATATATACATATGGATTGGTATCGGCCACTTCTCCCTACTCATAAGAATGTTGTCACACCTTCATAGTTGTAGTGCATTAAAAATGACATGTAGCAGTATAAACAGTATCATATTATATAGCAATCTCACTGTTTTACAATACACCTGTTAATACCACCCTAAGTACATCAAGCTAACCAGAGCCACCAGATTCCTTGTGTGGTGGTATACCTTGTGTGGTGGTATACCTTGTGTGGTGGTATACCTTGCCTCACCTCAAAGTATTTATTGTTCAACTTAATGTCTTATAGCAGCTACTTATGATGGGCCCACACTAAGCCTAAACATATTTTTTCAATTTTCTTTACTGGTGGCTAATTGAAAGTTAGAACTTATTTGATACTGGAAAAATTACCATCAAGCTTTGTCTTATACCTAGTTAATTATTGCTTGCATGGCCAGTAATCTGCTGTTTGTGGCTTCAGTTATTAAAATCTACCAAAAATAGAATGGTATGTAATGGGTAGAAATGTATTTCTTATAGATACAAAAGTGTTACTGGCCTAGTTATATAAATTAACAGTAAAATATAAAAAAAAAATTGAAAATGTTTTAATATATTGTGATCTTTATCATGCAATATATGAAATGGTGTTTATTGTTATGACTTTGAAACTGTCAAATTTTCATTTAACCTTAAGTATCGATGATACCCATCTCCAAATACAGTATTGTTGTGTGGCATCAACAGTTTCTACAGACCCCTCCACAAATAAACCATTGTTGTGTGGCATCAACAGTTTCTACAGACGTACCCCTCCACAAATAAACCATTGTTGTGTGGCCTATAAAGTAAGAACATACCCCTCCACAAATACAGTATTATTTAGTGGCCCCTATAATACATGTTATGTGGCCTCTGTTGTACATGTTATTTGGCCTCTACAGTTTATGTAGTGTGGCCCCTATAATACATGTTATGTGGCCTCTGTTGTACATGTTATGTGGCCTCTACAGTATATGTAGTGTGGCCCCTATAATACATGTTATGTGGCCTCTGTTGTACATGTTATTTGGCCTCTGTTGTACATGTTATGTGGCCTCTACAGTTTATGTAGTGTGGCCCCTATAATACATGTTATGTGGCCTCTGTTGTACATGTTATTTGGCCTCTACAGTTTATGTAGTGTGGCCCC
>JAUMHH010197046.1:3325-13656 GCA_032359455.1 Chlamys rubida | reverse complement strand
CTTACAGATTAACACTTTTGATTTTGCTCCATTAGTTGGCATAGGACCGCTTCGTAGCTCTGACGACGCAATATATATAAAAAAAAATCTTGTCGTCAGAAAGCTACGTTATCGCAGCTAGCGTATAATATGCGAGTTTGCGTATTATACGCAAGTTAGTGGTTTTCCCCAACCTGATACAGTCACAAAAACTGACAGTGAGTCTGAGTTCAGAAGTCACTACTTGAGGGCTACAGGAATGACAGTCAGTGACCGTGTTATTAACCTGTGGTCAGTAGTCAACAGTTAGCCTGTACCACTATGTTAATTAACATAAAACGTATTATTAAATGTGGTGTTGGTCAATTCTTGATGCTACAATAAAGGAAAATTGTCATACTACTAAGAAAATGTGAAACATAAGGGGATTGGGCCATCTCGACAACAGGATAGTTTGGTGCCTAGATTTCCGACTGACATGAATACTCCAGAGACTCAAGTTATTACAGTGGCAACTTTAGTTTGTTGACCAGAGAAGTGCAGAGAAGTGCGCAGTAAACATGTGATATGAACAGTCAACATAAGGGCTGTATCCATAAATAACCACCATGCATTAAACACACTGTGTAAACACTGATAATTATTATTCCTGGACTGTGATTTCGGGTTGCATAGAAAGCGAAAAACATTCAACACTCCTTCAGACAGATAGTACGTGTTGCTTCTTACCCGCCATTTTCGTAGATCCCGCGACATAAAACCATGTATTTCCGGATCCGGTTACTTCGAGCTTTCTCTAAATTTATCGCTGAGAGAAATGGTAAAATCTATCTACTTTCGCATTCACATTCGCAAGGTCACTAACGGACCAATCAAACGAAAGGTTTCACGTGATGCCCTTGTAGCACACGAATCATGGCGGCGACGAGAGAAGTATGGATTTTTTCCACGCATGTATATATGTTTTTGTAGCATGCCACCACATGTCACATTGATCAGTGTTGTTAATTAATTGTTGATCCATCTTATCATTTTTTGTTGATTATGTATCTTTCAGAATGAAGGCTTTGGTTTTATTTCGAAAATATGGCCCTTTTTGAGAAAAGCAGAATGTGATTCAAAGAAGGTAAACTCGTAAGGTTTGCGGGAAATATTTAGCATTTGGTCTGTAACGTATCTCTTAATGCATCTCCTTTATTACCTGGTGACTGATCTTTCAGTTTGAAATAGTATCAAGCATTTTATATGAAAGGCTAGTTCTGATAAAACCGTTGCAACTTTCAACTTCCAAGGACTTTGAAGGGCACAAAGTTGTCTCCCTTTAAACGGAAAATGCAGACGATTTTTTAATGTCTGTTGAATTCTCTGTCATAACATTTGTTAAGAATTACTAACAAAAATGTCTCGAATGTTCCCATTTGCTTTCATTTTGCCTTGCTAATTGTAAACTTATATATGTAGTATTGCAGTATAATAAAACAACACAAAATCAATGTTGTTACAAAAATGTGATCTATAAGCTAGGCCTATGACAAACCGTTCAAGTTAAATCAATCATTTCAGGAAATTTTAGGAAAAAATCATTAGATAATTTGAAGAAGACAATATTTCAGGCACTCTGCATATATGTATCTGAACCTCTGGTTCCAGGAAATCCTGGATCTGCAATTTGATTCATCTTTTAATGAAATTCATTCATATTTTAAAAAACCTCCAAAATAGGATTTCAACACCATTTAAAATGTGAACTTGTTTCAAAATATCACTTGCTCTGTGTCCAGACACTGAGACAGGAAATACCTTGCAAATTGGGGATACATTTGTATTTTGACATTCAAAGTTTGAACTCAACTTAAATTTAGCATATAGTGTTAATTTTGAACTATTAATGTTTGTTTCTGTGTTTGTGTCCTTATGCTGTGGCACTCTGTCCCTTATGTAACCCTCTGGTACTTAACGCAAGACATATCAAGAATGTGTTGTCTTTGAATAACCAGAAGTTTACCATCCTATCTCCAGAGTAATTTAACCAAATTTGGTCAAGAGCATCCTTAGACAAAGGGGAGGCAATAGTGTACAAATACAGGATGTGGCCCCTTGATGGCAAGGTGTGGGGCCCAGTAGGGGAAATAAAGGTAAATCTTAAAAAAAAAAAAATTGAGTACAGTTCAAGCAATTTCATTCTAATTTGGTAAGCATTGTTGGACCAAGGATACAATACAATACAGCATTACAATAAATGAAAGGAGTGGCCCCTCTGAGACCAGATGGGCATTGCCCAAAAGGGAAAATATGGGTAAATCTTCAATAAAAATCCTTTTCTTTGAGTACTATTAAAGTAGAGGATGTAACTATGCAACCCCCTCCAACATCTGCCATTCAGGCCAAAGAGATTTAAATGGTCTGGAGCATCATTTAGGACATAGGGCCGTAGGTTTCAATGTTGTATGAATGGAAGGTGTTGCATATGGGCACGTCCACTGGGGATAACAATCTAATTCAAAAGTTTTCTTGTTTTAATTTTCTATTTGTTGTACCCTTTTCTTTTGATATGCATGTGTTATATCATATATTTTAAATTAAAAAAGAAGGGCACAAACCATTTAAGTCTCCAGGCATCTTGTTTTTTATCACCTGCTAACAGTTAATACCAGGTATATAAAAATAAAGAGTTGTTTGTACATGTATAGGGAATCTTGAACAGTAAATTTTCCTAATTTTCAAACATCTGCCTAATATTGGGGAAAATGTGATTTTATAAAGTTTGAAATGTGTTAATATTGGTTTAAATTAAAAATAAGTCTACTTTGCACTATAAAAATCAGATATGTATATTTTGTAATGCATTTGTGACACTGTTATGATTTAAAAAATAACTGGATTGTTATTACACAAATATGCTGTGTCACATGTCACATTATTGTGGGGGAACCTCGTAGGATTAACGGTTCTTAAAAAAGGTAAAATTGAAAGCTATGATGGCATCAAATTCGACTTTTCTTTTGACAAAAACTGAAAGTTAAAATATACATGTTAGATCAGGGATGTGTAGTGCACTACACATCCCTGGTTAGATGTACTATAATGAATTCCAGTGCATACTCATGTGTACCAGATGGTACTAATGAATTAAATAAGTTCAAAGTGTATTATTGATATTGTTGCTATTATGATTTAATACCTGTGCCCTACATCTACTCGTGTTACGTGTAACTTTTCCACAGCATGTGTTGCAATGGTATCAGAACTACCCTGATATTGTATGCTAGATATGTTTTTTGTTTCGGACTCGAATGTGAAGTGCATGTTTCCCCTGTTCTGGTGCATCAGTGTCTTTATTATTTTAATTTTGTTTACTAAATTGCATGTCAGATTCTCTTTCCTCAGTTGTTGAACAATTGTATCTCATCTTTTCCTGTCATTTTATCATAAACTGCATGTAACGTTGTTGTTATAAGGCCAAGATAAACAAAATCACACTTTGTTTCCTGTTTCAGGTGTAAAAAATAGTGTGTACGTAGGTAGGAAGGAAGAAGGATACATTAATATTGTAGGTAGAAAGGAAAAGTTACCCCCTTAACTGCTTCCCCGCAACCCAAACGATACCATGTGAAATCATGATCATCCCGTAGTTTTGATAGAAATTCAATTATTTTGCACGTTAACTTGAAAACAAACCTGAATCTAAAACTTACTATCCAATGTTAATGTTTTAGGGACAGAGGTAAAGAAGGGTTTGTTTGGCCTCATCATTTCCTTTGAAAATCTATACATGTGTAATATTTACTTAATTTTAGTAAACTTTATTGTATCAAATAGAAAAAAGCTTTATCTTGTACCAAAATCATTCTATACAGAGTTATAGCCATTAATCATTTTCATCCATCTTGTCATCTTGCAGTCTGAAAATTGATTTCCATCTCATGATCTCTGGTGTTAACATTGTGCTGTCATGGTATTTTCCAAAATTATAGATGTAGACGACAGCAACCCCATACTTTAACTCATATTGGTGTTATAACTTTTGATTTACCTGTGCCACTGATAAGTATTATAATATGTCGAGATCAGATATGTATGTTTTTACCTTTTTATCCATTTTATCTTGTAATGGTCATCATTATATATCGTTGTTAAGGATGATCTCGAATAATCAATTAAGAATGATCAATGTTGTTTTGTACATTATTCCTCAATTTAATATGAAGAATCAGACCCATATCATTTAAATAGGTAAATGAACTTGTCATCAGTTGTATTTTCTAGGTAAATGAACTGTTTAATTTTCTAGGTAAATGAACTTGTCATCAGTTTTATTTTCATATCAATATGCATGGAGCCTCAAATTCATTCAAATTGTGAGGCAAAATCCTGTACACAAAAACCCTGTCAAATCTACACTGAACACTGTAATTGGGATGGTAATTGATCATAAACAGCCTAGAACTGTCCAACCATTCTGAGGTGTTCATACATAATGTGCATTACATAACAGTACGTTATATACTCAGAAAAAAATATAAATCTTTGATCACCTGGTCTGATGTCAAGGTAATTAGGATTATGCTGATAAAGCATGAGTATAAAAGTACATGTATTTCTATCGAATGGTTAATTATTATTTATTTTTTTAGTTTACACTTGCTTGCATTATTTGAATAACAGATAATTATAAAACATACATTTTTTAACAGAAGTTATGATTGCTGTAATAAGGGTGGAACCAGTGATTATTGCTTGGTGCAATTTTTTGGATGTTTTGGATTTTTTTTTTTTCAGAAGTTATCTGGTTGGTTTGATTGTGTTAAGACAACTTCTGACACCAAAATGGTGCCATACATTAGTACAGTGGCGGGTTTCGAAGCTTCCATGGGACATTCATGTACATATTGATAAAGTGAAAAATGCAATCTTTCAGATTGATATACCTTTTGATAAAAGGAAATTAAAGTCAGCTTAGAAGTAGGTTAAACTTAAAGAGATCTTCATGTCTCTACCACATTGGGAAAATAATCAAATCAAGTACAAGGTTTGCTGTTCAGAGGAAATTTTTCTAGATAGTTAAATAATGACAAGATTGAGCAGGTATGTGATAAATATCAGTATGCATATACATTTGTATATATTAACCACAGTTTGAAATAAAAAATAAGGTAACATGAATTTTCATTTTTTGTTCACTGGTGCGATTATATATTACCTAACATTTTAATGTATTGGGTGATCCATGTAGTGGTTGTCATGCCTTGGAAAAGGAATGCAGTTCACAATTTTAATGTGTTCTGTACTTGTAGTATACTGAATGCTTATTTTTTCGTTTGTATATATAATAGCTAGCTGGATGACAGACAGTTGTATTATTGATCGTTCACTGAAAAACAGCACCTGTTCTCATGATTGCTTATATAGTAGGAGTTGAAAAGCCATCTGAAGTGTTTAGATCAGTAGTTAGATAAACCACCGTGAACAGTGTCATGTTACGTTATGACAGTCATTATACTGTTTACTTGTGGCATTTTTATAGGCGTGCAAGATTTATGACAAAGGTATATTGCAATACATATTTCTGATGATGTTCGGGTAATTACACTGTGTAGCTAGGGGGCCAGGACAGTCAATGGCTGCTGAATTTGTTTCTTGATTTCAGAGATTGTAAACATCATCTACAACGGAGTGATCATCTGCCTATGTACTATAATGTTATTGCTTCTAAGAGTCCTGTACCACTACCAAAAACTAAAATTAGGCTATTTTCTCTGGAATGACTAGATTTAAAATCATGCTTCTGAAAAGGAAACTATTCATTGTGGGACTTTTATGAGAAATAATAAAGATAAAATAAACAAAATGTAGTCAACAACAGTGTTCAGAGTGTGAACATTTAGCAGAGCTAGACTGGTATTCGAACCCTGGACCTCAGATTTTATAGTGTCTTTCTCTAACCTACTGAGCTACCAGCTGGTGGGTCAACAGTGTGGCTCTACACTATATACGCTACAGTTATATCAAAAACAAAATTAAGGGAGGTAACAACATGTATACGAAAAATCTGAGGAATTCTCTAGTGTTTTGTCAGTAGTGGGACAGGGATCCTTATTCATTGTTTCATATAGAACTTCTATAACATGTAGTTGTCTGATTCTACACAGAAAGTCATCCTATCTCTAACAGTGGGACAGGGATCCTTAATCATTGTTTCCTATAGAACTTCTATAACATGTAGTTGTCTGATTCTACACAGAAAGTCATCCTATCTCTAACAAATCCATCTGTACTTCAACTGAAAATGGTTTACTTCTATTGTTTTATTAGTTCATTTTACTTCTGCATGTACATTATATATATGTAGGGATCAATCTAGGTTTTAGGGGAATCTACCCTTTTTCAGATTTGGGGGAAATTAAAGTTTTGATACAAGGCTCTAGCGTCATGAAGGTATTAAAAATGTGTATATGCTTTGTCCGACATTCAAGTGTGCAGTATAATTCAATTAGAATTTTTGTTTAAATTATGTGAAGAAAATGTATATAGTATTATGCATTTTAACTGTTGAACTTTGAAGAAAATATATAGGGGAAATATTTTGAATAAAACCCGCTATTTTCTTGTTGAAATAGGGGATTTTTGAAGCACATAGGGGGGATTTCAAAGAACAAGGGGAACTACGTATACCCATGAAAAAAAAAAGAAGTTGAGTAAATACAATTTGTTGTTTTCCAGGAGGAGTTTTTCAAAGGTGCAGACACTGATGAACTCCGTCAAATCTTCCTCAAGGTGAGAAAATGTTTCCTTAATTACTGCATCGTATTACGAAAAAGTTTTCACTTTAAAGTTTTGAACATTTTATTTATTAATATATTTAATATTGGAAATGCTGGAATTGAAGTAAACAAAGTGTATTTTCAAAAAATTATCTATTGTACATCTACATATGTGTATACTATATATACTATTCAATTTCGATAACTTTCCATTCTTTTTCAAGCATTGTTGAATTTAGCACTCTAGCTGGCTGATTTTAGTATACCAGGGTAGCTATATTTGGAATGTTGAGTATAATTATGTAACACTACAAGTCTACAATAGCATCAGAGTATAGGGTACCTTTACTAGACAGACCAGGTTATAGGAATGGCTGACGACAGGAAAGTCACTGATTACAAACGGCAGAGTACCTGGTGAAAATTCACCACGCTCCGGCTCTTATTCGTGATACTTGTAGGGGCCGTGGTGGCCAATTGCAAGTGGTTCAGGCGTCTGACATTCTGCTACCACTAGCCCTCCACCACTGGGTCGCGGGTTCGAGACTTGCGTGGGGCAGTTGCCAGGTACTGGCCGTAGGTCGGTGGTTTTTCTCCGGGTACTCCGGCATTCCTCTACCACCAAAACCTGGCACATGCTTAAATAACCATAGCTGTTAAAAGGACGTAAAACACAAACAAACCAACAATCGTGATACTTGCCAACTTTAAAAACTTCCATAGGAGAGATTCTGCATGTTCAAAATTGAAACATATATAAAATGTGTGTATATACTCCCTAAAGACAAAAGATTCCTATAAAATGACAAGTTTTGAGTTGTTCTTTCAAAAAAATTAGATCTTAGAATATAGGAATAGTTAAGCAAATTCACAAATCCAGTTCAAATAACTAAATTTACAGTTCCAAAATGGCAGTCCCCTCCTAAATAGGGAGTGTTGGCAAGTGTGTTTACTGACAACACCTGCTGCATGATGTTGATGGTTAAACTACTTAAAATATCAAGTTCAATTTCATAAGCAGCATATTTAATGTTAAAAACGTCAGTTTGTTCCATCATGATAAGATTTACCATGTTAACCATGTACGATACCAGTAATGTCTGCGATCATAGAACATGAGGAAGCAAGAAAATCATGAGCAGACCTAATTGTTGCTGTAAGAGTGGCCTGTCCTGTGAAAAAGATGTTTCATTTAAAAAGACATCTTTTGTTTAAGAGATTTTAAAGAGTATTTTTGATCTAGTACCCATATACATGTTGAAATAAAGATATTGTTTTTGATAAAACAGATATATACAAGTTATCTTTTTTAAGCACCTGTTAAACCTGTAGTTACTTATAGTCTAAATTTAGCACTATCTATATAACATCATGTGTTACACTGGTGAAATGTAGTCTCTCCTTCATGATCTGGTTTAGACATTTTTGTTCCCTGCAAAAATGAGGGGTGGGACAGTTGTTGTATTCTATTTTTCCACTGGTTTACTTTTCTTGTCCTGTTTCTAACCTAATAGAAAAAAAGCTTAAGTAAAAACCTGAAACTTGGTACGTTGGTTGCCCTAGAAATATGAAAGAACGTTAACCCCTAGGCCAAAACAAAAATTACTTGTGTTTCCGCTATCATCCTCAGAACAAATAGGGTACTGTAGGTAGATAGGCATTTTTTTTTTATTTTAGAAAATATTTTTACTATGCTTAGGTATATAGAGCAGGAGTTCTGACTTTAACAGTGCATATCACTAAAGTCTAAATGCCAATAAAAACTTAAGGGTAGGCACAAAAATCAAGGGTAGGTAGGGTTAGTGGAAACACAAGTTTTTTTTTACTTGGCCTTATGGTTTTGTGCATTGTTTGTCAAAGGTCAATGTGCCTATGTATACTGTCGGTATAAAAATGAAACTCACAACCTTTGTATGTGTATTACCCTAGGGAAGAGGATAACCTCTCTCCGTTTTGGTGTGATTCCTAAAAATTGAATGTCACTTTTACTAAAAATAGAATTTCACTTTTACTAAAAATAGAATTTCACAGAAAAAATTACCACAGGGAGTCCAAACTTGGTATCCAGGTTGCCCTAGGAATAGGAACCAGCTCTGTTGATTTTTTGCATGGTTTGCCATCTTAAAGAGTAAAAATGTAATTTTAGTTAGATTGACATGATGTTTATTAAACAAAAATTACACACAAGAAAAACAACATTTGAACAATATCATTTCTGAAAACCCTGTTATTTAGTCAATTATTGTGGGATGACACCCAGAGAAATTACTTTGTCCGACTAAACTTCTATAAAAAATATTGTTATTGCAATATCTACCTCGATACTGTTCGATATATAATGTCTACCTCCTTTCTTCAGTATGCGAGTAGTAAGACACCGGAAGGTGAGGAGTATATGACATACTCGGATCTGATCCACAGCTACCTGGGTCTACTCCACGGAGATGACTCGGACGAGTACACACTTCAGTTGTTTGGCTCCAGCGTGGATACGTCCAGGAACCAGTAGGTTTAAACCCGGTCTTTATCAATGTGGATGGAATCATTTCATCAGATAGGACTCTAACAAAGCTAAGATTATTGTGTCATCAAAGAATCAATGTACAAATTACCATTTATCTATTCAACTCTTTGCATGATTTGACGGTAATACTTTTTTTTCATTTCTGTGCACATGTTCAAAATTTATGTGATCAAATTCTATGTGTTAAAAAGTATCGTTGAATCATTACTTTTTGCATTTCCCTTTAATGTGTATAAAAATTTACCTGGAATCTTCTGTGCTTAGCAGCAAAGTTTTTGTTGATATAATCTGTTAAAAATCCGCCTTTCCTTGGAAGTTTCCATTAAAACATGTTTTTTCTTTGAAAAACTTCATTATATATTACTTGTGAGAGCTATATTTTGTGGGAGTATCTTTTAAAAATATTTACGTTAAAACTTGTGTTTCGTAGGATGATCTCGTTTGCGGAGTTCAAGGCCTTCGAGTCCCTGCTGACACTTCCAGACTCCATGTATGCTCTTGCCTTCCAAATCTTTGACAGAAATGGAAACGGATACATCTCGTGTGGTAAGTTATAGTGCAGTAATTAGTCATGTTGACCCATACAGGGTAAACTGCATGTTTTCTCTCTGTACAAGAATAGGGACCAATCACTTCTCACTGCAGACCTGAAATGACGCTGGTAAGGACAGTCACATTTCTCTCA
The DNA here is from genome assembly GCA_032359455.1 of Chlamys rubida. NCBI lineage: Eukaryota > Metazoa > Mollusca > Bivalvia > Pectinida > Pectinidae > Chlamys > Chlamys rubida. Next base: position 3,707 of record JAUMHH010197046.1, on the reverse strand, counting down.
GTTATAATATATATTTAGAGTCCTGAATAAAGAAGTTTTTAATTCACGAAATATTGTGAAACACAGCCTCTGGGTGAATATTGTCAGAATTTAACCATGTCCCAATGTGCAGCAGTGAAAAATTGAAGCATTGTAAAAAAGAACATTTGTGTCAACGAAATGATTTTGTTTAAGTCCCAAACCAGGACACAATACAAATATAGATAACAAAATGTGGAGAAGGGGTACCTTGGATGTAGCATATGGAGTCACTTTGAACTTTAAGAAATTGACATTGATTGGTAGATATAAAGAGGGAACATACCTTGACATTGATTGGTAGATATAAAGAGGGAACATACCTTGACATTGATTGGTAGATATAAAGAGGGAACATACCTTG
>JAUMHH010197024.1:0-13658 GCA_032359455.1 Chlamys rubida | reverse complement strand
GAAATAGAACAAAAAAAAGCAAAACATTTTTTTGGGGGTTTCCATGTAATGCTCAATATCTCCTGACTTCCACTCTTAATGCTCGTATTCGTAGCTAATTTTAAAACAAAGATTTTGCTAACACGTGAAGGGAGCTTAACAACTGCTCAATACACCAAAACATAGATACTCGTGTTAATGTCTACCAGATTAGATCATTTTTCAACAAATCAATCTAGACTACAATCAACGTTTATTGTAACGCATTAACTGTGTCAGCCCATTGTTTTCGTATTAATAAGAATCCTCACATTCTTTAAATGTGTCATTTAAATATTGCCTCAATGAGTTTTAGAGATAGGCGATACGTATTCAGATGTGTAATCTGAAATATTCATTCTTAACCTATACCACTATTTCGTCGCTCACAATAGATGTAATTAAGCGGTAAATAAATGATTTAAGTTAACAAGATAATTGAAACAGCAAGTTCTATACCGTTTTAACGAAAAAAGCAAAAATAATACTACGCAAATTCAAAGCTGTATACAGCATCTATATATAGTATAGGATCATGAACGCAACCAATTTTGGCCTCAGTATTGTTAACAAACGTATACCGAGAAAATGTTGCTTCATTTTAACTTTCATCTTTTTTCCGTGTTCGGTAATGAGGGCGAATTTATCATGAAAGTGAGTATTTGTGCACTGCGTACTATTCAATGTCATTAAATGTGAATGGCAAAATGAATACAGGGCGAATATCGATTTCAACAGAGAAAGGCTAAAGTTTCCCGGTGACCAATATCTAATTGTCAATAGAAGTGACGTCACACAACTAGGGAAAATATATAAGAAACGCATATGAAACAAGGACCTGCTTGTGTAACCGTATGAAGCTTTATTTTTAAACGATTATTAAAGATAATGATAAAATACTTTCCAATCCTAAAATTATATATTTAAACATATTGGTGATGACTTTCTTTTCTGATTTAGTTATCCTTCATGGCCAGATTTAAATATACTAAAGACTCCTATTCTTCACTGCATATCAAGCTATTCACCTCCTATAATATGGGAATATTAGTCATCCCACCGCCAAAATATCTGACAAACGAAACGCATTTATTTCCCAAAAGACAAGTTACCTCATCAATTGTATATCGCCCTTACTTGCTAATCAATTGATAAAAATCATGGAGAATTCACTTTACTGCAAATTGCTTAAGATATCAGTATAATTTCTATGTAGAAGCGCTCTGTTATCAATTAAGTATTTGGTTTGTCTTTTTTAACACAAGAGCCTTTTTATCTAATTTGTAGAATTTTTAACAATGTTTTAATGTATTGCATTCACTGAAGAAAAAATAAACCCTCCACAACACTTTACGTGTTTTGTATACTTATAAGAGGTACTGTTATTGTCGGGACACGGACGGTTTGTCTTACACTATACAGATGTTTGGATTTATGGGACTTCTCTACAGTACTTCCTTTAGTCATGCTGATGTCTATTAACCTTTTCCAATTATATATAACAATACTCTTCTGTCTGTTATAACAGTATTGTTCTAATTCAATTAACCTTACCTATTTTGTTTAATTTCCCTTTACAATAGGACATCTTTTATCGCCAAATCATTCATTTGTTACTCAAGAAGACATGTATACTCTTACCCACCTGACTAACATGTCGACTATCATGTCGTTTTTCGTGTTCTTCTCCCCTTAATCACGTGCAATACGTAATTACAATACTAATGAACATGGTTAATAGATATAGGGGAAATGTTTGTTTTTAAATAAGAAAATAAACAAAGGGTTGAAGAAATATTTAGATAGCACATAGGTTAACATCGATTATCGCAAAAACATGAAAAGCAATGGCTTTTAATTGATCCTATCTGAACCTGGCAACGCCGATCATTTTAATTGTCACCATGGTAAAATATTATCCGCTTCCTAACGACTTGGCTAGAAAGAAATTCTCTTTAGCGCATTCGGTTGAGTGTGCGACTACTAATACAGAGGTCCTGCCTTTGAGTCCTAGCGAAGGCATTGACAAAACAATTACCTCTGTTAACAATATTTCTAGGTGGAATACCATCGTTAGCGAACAACGTGTCACTTGCTTTAGACAAAACCGTCTTTGTTGATGAAATAAGCATGTCTTGAAAAACGTACACTATACATTTTCAAAATAATGAAAAGGGAAGTAAGTATTGGTATTTATTATTATCCAAATCTATTGTTTCATATATTATCTTCAGTATTTTACGCCTAAATACATATAATATCCGTTTTCTTTTTTTATGGAACCGTGTACTACCATTGTCCTCACAACATAGGCACATTATGCGTAACCCACTGATGGTCAGCACAGCAGCAACCTGAACCATTTATGCAACAACTCGAAATTTGAGGAAGAATTTACGAGATTAGGTGTCCGATTCTCGCAGACGACTTTGTCTTCATTTTATTTTGTTTGAATTCCAAATATTACCCAGTGAGAGAGTGTTTGTGTTGACAAAAATGTGTTCATGTAAGTATACAAGGAAAACAAATTCACAACATATATAAATAAATAAACAAATATTTTTTTGTAAAAGAAATGCAGCTATGACTAGAGAATATTAGCAGATTTTTAAACCTACTTCATTGAATATTTCCCATAAATGTTAAGTCTTTGTAAAAATATGATTGACTCGATTTCATATTCCTGTCGAAATCAGCCAGTATCACAGTCTTTTGATTGAGATATAGCACAAAGTAAGTTGATTAGTCTATCGAATTACTAAATTCATTAAACAACGTTTCCTCACTTTTTATTAATAGTAATATTACTGAAACATAATCCCATGGTTTCACAGAAAGGAGCCAGGCAGCACTGGATACATGATCCGAAGAAACGTTGCAAATCCCGAGAAGGATGGTATGGACTTTGAGAGAGGGTGTACAGCACCACACCATCTGAAACGTGATCATGGCAAACTCGCATCCCCAGTAAAGCGCGATACAAATGCCACACAGCGTACTCATGAACTTGTAGCAACAATTCTTTCCACAATTGAAACATGAGTAGCTGTTTTTCTAGACACAGTCGATACTATGTGTCGCATCTGGTTCTCCCAAAAAATCTTCAAAGGCAACCTATCAAATCAAGGAATACATTTAAACTAAGATGTGATATAACTAGAAAGGATATCCTGGCAATACACAAATGCATGTGTTTCGGAAATCGTAGCTGTGTTTTGTGTCTCCTTTTACAGCAATTAAAGAACAAGTTTCATCTACCTAAATCAATCGTTATTGTGGTAAGGTATCAAAGAGATAAATACGTGTCCCTAGCATTCCCAGCTGCAGAACAACACCACTCTTTAATCAAAGTAAAATAGAAACCATTCCATAACGATTTCAACTGGAAGATAAATAGAGGATATTTACTTGTTTTCCCTTTGAATAATTTATATATTTTTCGAGTATGGCAATTATACTGAAGTTTTTTACGAGTAGCGAAGTATGAGTGAAAATATCAGTAGATTCTGCTAAATGATTAAAATATATATAATATTCAACGGAAAAATCTGTTAAATGTTTCTATAAATGATATATTAAACAGCCTTCAACGACGAATATGTAACTGTATCAAAACGGTTCGGGACATGACTGCGTAATCTTTGCCGCCATATTCTTATGACGTCACGCTTGACAACAAGGTTACACGCAATTTTGAAGGGGCTACTCAACAAAATTCTACCATTTTGTGCTATTATTTGATAAGATTTGCTTACATGATAGATAAGACAAAGTGACATGTCAATTAATACCTAATTAAATCTAGCTAAGATGTATTAAATCAACTACTTATTCTACCATCACTTCATATGTATCTGAACAGAAATTCTGCAGTACTGAACAAATTGAATAGAAAGTGCCGTTCTGATTAGTGAATTCCATAAGCGATATGTTCATTCTGTAAAAATGTCACTTTTGATATATCTCATAGTGTGAAGACATCATTATATCAAGTGATAGGATTGAATATTTATGTAAAACAAATGTAATAATGTTCACTTTTAGTAATATACATTTAATTGAACCAAATCATAACAAATAATACTACCTGTATAGAAGAATTAAGCGAGTTAGGATCTCTGTTCATCAGGTCGACTGTGTAGCCATCCATGGTTAGATTAACTGTTGTTTAATCCGCACAGATAACGGGAATGACCACAAGTAATGAACAATGATGAAAGCATAGAATGTATACGGATGAGTTGTGTATTAACCCATTACTTGACAACTATCAAGGTAATTCTGAATGGATACATTTAAATGGAGAGGGTCCTAAAGTTTCAATGGAATCAAAGGGAAACGCCATTATGCTATTAATTAAACAAAGGAATTTAGTGCCCCTGACTGTTACCAACTCGTTGTGTGTGTGAAAAAAACATGTGTATATCTTGTAGTATATAAATACTTAGCATAACGCACAACAATGTGGTTCATGTTTCTATAGAATGATACATTTTGCTAAATGCATTGTATAGTATAAAACAATATGGTACATGTATCTTATAGTATAATGTGATGCTTACACGTACTGTATGGTACAATACACTATTGTACATGAAGTTAAATATATCGATTACAATGAAGTACATGTACTTTACAGTTCTACCATATTCTGGGTCAATACGATAAATATTTACCATCTTGGAGAAATATATTGTTTATCTTATACATTAAATACAGCAGCTGCAAATCAATAATAAGGTAATTGAAACAAATATTTATAAAGCCCAGTAAGCAGGAATTAATAAAATGTGAAAATATAACTATGGCAACATGCTCATGTCAGCATCTTTTATTATTTTAATGTATTTATGTATCGGTTATTAGTGTACAGATGTACTGTTTAACATACCATGTATCAGTGTAATAAGTTAACTTGTTAGCCGGTCATGTATCAGTGTAATATGTAAACTTGTTAGCCGGTCGTGTATCAGTGTAATATGTAAACTTGTTAGCCGGTTATATATCAGCGTAATAGGTTAACTTGTTAGCCGGTCATGTATCAGTGTAATAGGTTAACTTGTTAGCCGGTCATGTATCAGTGTAATATGTTAACTTGTTAGCCGGTTCTGTATCAGTGTAATAGGTTTACTTGTTAGCCGGTTCTGTATCAGTGTAATAGGTTTACTTGTTAGCCGGTTCTGTATCAGTGTAATATGTAAACTTGTTAGCCGGATCTGTATCAGTGTAATAGGTTAACTTGTTAGCCGGTCATGTATCAGTGTAATAGATTAACTTATTTAGCCGGTTATGTATCAGTGTAATAGGTTAACTTGTTAGCCGGTCCTGTAACAGTGTAATAGGTACACTTGTTAGCCGGTTCTGTATCAGTGTAATAGGTATACTTATCAGTCGGTTCTGTATTAGTATAATAGGTTTACTCCTTAGCCGGTTCTATATCACTGTAATAGGTATACTTTTTAGCCGGTCCTGTATCAGTGTAATAGGCTAACTTGTTAGCCGGTTCTGTATCAGTGTAATATGTTAACTTATTAGACAGTTCTATATCAGTGTAATAGGTATACTTATTAGCCGATTCTGTATCAGTATAATAGGGTAACTTATTAGACGGTTCAGTATCAGTGTAATAGGCATACTTATTAGCCGATTCTGTATCCGTGTAATAGGTTAACTTATTAGACAGTTCTATATCAGTGTAATAGGTATACTTATTAGCCGATTCTGTATCAGTATAATAGGTTAACTTATTAGACTGTATCGACCGGGGCTCATTGATACAATGTACCTATCTTATTTATTTTATAACATATTTAAAAACAAAGAAATAAATAAGTAAGCACAAAATATAAATGATATAACATTTTAATTTAGCCTGCTTGTGACCGACAAATTTTACAGTTAAGCATCTAGACATCCCATTATATGATATGTTATAAACGTCCGTGTACTGACGAATCTAGATTTGTTCCTGATATGCGCAAAGCATGTTTCAGCTGATCGAACTCAAATAGCTATCAAGACGAGTCATCTAGAAGTCACTGCATTCTCATAAGATATCCTTTCACCTTCAAGTTTACGAAAACGTAACATCTATCAATTAGTGTAGATATCTCATCGATTGTCAATTGTTTTCACATCTTTTTCATTGATATATTACTGAAGCATAGTCCACATGTTTCACAGATTGGAGCCAGACAGCAGCTGACGAGAATACCGAAGAACCGCTGAAAAACTCCGATGACTATTGTGTAGGCCTTGAGAGCTGGTGTAAAGCACCACACTACCTCAAAGGTGATCAGGGCGAACTCACAACCCCAGGCAACAGCGATGCAGAGGCCACACAAAGTACTGACAAACTTGTAGCAGCAGTTCTTTGAGCAGGTGAAGCAAGTGTGAGAGTTGGCCCACAGACAGTCGATACTATGGGTACCGTCTGGCTCGCCCAACACATCGTGGAAGGCTACCTGTTAAAGGAAGTAACTACTATTATATTTATGATCAGCATACATTGCAGAATTCATTTCTTCGTATGAATTGTATTACTCAATTTTACATTATCGATAAACGAGTTTATCGGTAGTGATAATTAACTTTGTTTACTATTGTAGAAAATAATTATGTATATTTAACATGCAGTCAATTTATTATTTAAAGCAAATTTTGAAAGGTGATATTTTTTTGTAAAATGGACTGAATTCTGTAACACTTTTTCTTAATACGTTAGAACAGAAATGTGAAGATCAAAGGACGTTTAACAATGTGCTTAATTTTTAATAGAACGTAATAGTGTTAAAGACAGATTTGTCATACATCAATAAAATGAAAATTTTAAGTAATAACTTTGGTGCGAATTTAATGTTACAGAAACAGTGTTACATATTCCACTAAGAGCCGTATTGAATATCACATGGAATAATTAAATCCTGAATCAAGTATATTAATAATATCACACGGTCCCAAACACGGTCATCTTAACAAATGTCGATGCATTGTTCAACGGTGGTGATTGATCAATGATCTTTCTTACATCTTTACATGCTCTTTTTGAAATGTTTAATTGCACATTTAAACATGTAACTTTATGTAAGAAGCACGGATAAATGATAAAAATCAGAAAGAACTGACTTAAAATAGAAACATAAGCAATTAAGATGATTGTTTCAAGACCTGGCACATTTACTTAAGATGATGCCTTGCCTATCAAATAAGAAGAAAAATATTTATATTACTCATTACTATTAAGTTTACCTCCCTCCCTTCCCTTACCCCCCAAACATGATCATACCTGACAATCGACTCACAGAAATTAGTAAAAGTGTAAAAAAAAAATTGAAACCAACGAAAAAATAATACAAACAAAAAACTAACCTGCAAGTCCCCATGAAGGGAGTTTGGATCTCTGGCTGACAAATCAACACCTTCATATGCCTGAGCCATTTTGACAAGAGTGCAATGTTCAACGTGCAACAGAAATGTGCTTATGATCGTTTGTAGGTTTACAACGTCTTTAAATCATAGGATTACCCTTTGGCAAGTACACAAAAACACATATTTTCCCGTTGAGAACAAGGTCTGTTAGAGTAAATCAATGTGGAATACCACCTATTGTTACGCCTTCATTGTATCTGATCTTTGTCTTTGGATCTCTGAAGGTATAACTTTATTTCTGGTATTGTTTTACGTATACTCTGCATGATTTTATCTGATTCACCTTTAAATAGCCTTTTGACTTGTCAAATTCGATGTGTGTCTTCGATAATTGCTCAGTGAGTTGGTGATAAAAACAAAAGAAACGAGGAACAACAAACGTTAGGTGTCATGGATGATAGTCCAATACATACAAGTATTGTTGAGGAGGACGCACCTCACCGAAATGTCAGCTACTGGTAGAACCGCAGGAAGTAGACAACTGTACAGTGACACAGGATTTTACTGAAACCTGATTTTGTGGGCCACAGATACTAATTTATATATATTTTATTATTTATTATAAAATAAAATGCGACCTCAACCGTTTCCAAGCTGAGACTCAGAAACTAGGTCCCTATGGGTTTGGCCAGACCCCAGTATCAATTCTAATATCATGTCTGCATTCGTATCTTTATGCCCAGCATTTGAATATATAGTTCCGAGTGGGAATCTCAACCTTTTCAAAGTTATGACCAAGGGGTTAAGTCTGCAAGGGTGGGGCAGGCCCCGGGGTCAATTCTAATAGCATAACTACATTCGTCTCTTTATGCCCAGCAATTGTATACGTATTTTTGTGGTGGGGATCTTAACTGTTTCGAAGTTATGACCCAGGGGTTAAGTCTCCAAAGGTGGGACAGACCTCAAAGCCATCTAGGAAGCATATGTGCACTCGTCACGACGGACGCCGGGGTATGGCATAAGCTCATATTGGTCCATCGGACCCGGTGAGCAAATACAAAGTCTGTTGACACAATATCAATATATTTTCCGTTTTGCTGTACTTCCGATGGACCTAGTTATTTGTCGAAAATAAAGCTATATATCTGAGTGCATGATATTTTCGGGTCTGTATTTTATTGTATGTGGGTGTGTGTGTGTGTGTGTGTGTGTGTGTGTGTGTGATGGTGTGTGTGTGTGTGTGTGTGTGCGGATGTGGGTGTTTCCAAATTTCATTTCCGTCTTTTGTTCGATTCAGAACCGAACATTAATACTGAAAACGGATCCCGGAGCCTCTATTGATATTGAACAGTAACAGGGTACTTTATTATAAGTGATGCCACTAGGAGTATATGGCACAGAAAATTACTCAATCATTCAGCGGCAAAGATTAAAACAATTTATGTATTTTATCTTAATCTTTAAATACCTGAATTGAAGTCTGCAATATGACGAAACCCTTGGTGACCAATATGTTTCCTAAATTGTGCACGAGACATCATGACCGATGCCACATGTAGTGCAAATACGCTTAATCCAACTAATCACCTAAAAACCGATTTCTCATGTTTTCCATTTTTTTCTCGAATCCCTTACGTTCCTATTATTCATTTTTTTTGTATCTACGTCGATTGTGTTGATTTCCATTTTTTCTATTTTTCTTAGAAAACATAGTTGATGTGAAAGGTATATTCATTTTTAAAAAAGAAGACAAATCTAATACCTTACAATTAAATAAAAAAAAAAAGATAAACAAGATAATCTTATATCAAGGAGTTTTGTATTTGTTAAACAAAGTATTTTAATGTGGTCTGAGGTCAGCAGTTCACACCATAAATATAAAAGTTTGGCATCTAAGGATTTCCTAGTAACAGTATGTCCATTCCAGCTCTACAACTCATAAATACTTAAAGTAGAACACAACTATCAAGACAACGACACAGAAGGATAAAATTGAAACTCAAATGCACAACGAAAAGACACTAAAAAGACACTAAACTGTATCCGGTTGGTTGCCATAAACAAATTTGTATCCGGTTTGTTGCCAAGAACAAATATGTATCCGGTTGGTTGCTTTGAACAAATATGTATCCGGTTGGTTGTTATGAACAAATATGTATCCCATTGGTTGCTATGAACAAATATGTATCCCATTGGTTGCTATGAACACATTTTGTAGTGCTTCCTTGGTTACCATTGCCACTTAAGTATGTTGTCTTCAAATAGTCACAGTTAGAAATTATATACTGAAATTTTTATTTAGCATTTGTAGTCATTCGAAGATTGCCATTTTGATAATATTCTGAAACGATTTGATCGCAAGGTATTAATTAAGTAGTTTTAGAGTATCTTTCTAACTTCAAATAAAAAGCAAGGATATAAGTTATTAAATACAAAATTTATTTTTTATAATATGTACAAGACAATTGCATTATAAATAAAAATATGGTAAACATAAATATCACAGTTTAAAACAGCTTCCCTCACTTGAGCTTCCATATTTCGGCAATGCCTTTCCTTTTAATGTAAATTTGACAATTAATGTATCCGATTTGGAAAACAAAGTAAACTTCATCTTAAATGCGTAAAGATCCATTTGGAAAAGTTGTTTTTGAATACCAAGAGTAAGGAGAGGATGCTTGCCCATAAAAGCAGTCACATTTTATCTTTTGCACAAGAAATATTTATGACTCCATGGGCGGTATGCCGAATCACGAGTTCGCAACTGTTATTCGACTGAAACATAGTCCACAGGTCTCGCAGATCGGAGCCAGGAAACACTGAATGATAGTGCCGAAGAACTTCTGGGCGCATCCACAGTAGATGGCGAAGATTCTGAGACAGGGAGTTATGCACCAGATTTGGTCGAAAGCAATTATGGCAAACTCACAACCCCAGTATAGAGCGATGCAAATTCCACAAAGACAGGTCATGAACTTGTAGCAGCAATTTTTACTACAGGTGAAACACCAGTAACTGTTCTTCCAAATGCAGTCAATGCTGTGAGCGCCATCTGGTTCTCCCAAGATATCCTCGAAAGCAACCTGTTTCAGACAAGAAACGACAACATTATTTAAAGTTTTGTGATAACCATTTCACTGGGTTGCTCTTCTCCATTGAAATTCAAAGATAAATCACTTATAACAATCTACCTATGGTAAATGTCTTGGCTGAACATTAAATTGTCACTCGAAAGAAAACATGTCTTTAACTTTCTTTTTCCGGTTTGGTTATTACTGTTGTTATGGACAACCGTTATACAATTTATTGGAACTACATACTTAAATTCAAAAAGAAAAAAAACAATCCTGAAAATGTTTCCACGATCAAGTTTGAATTTTTGTTTGTTAAGATAAGTCGAAGAGTTTGCAATACTTCTGTAAAAACATGATTGATTTGGTTTTAGAATAGAAAAATACAAAAATGAATTCGTCGAATTTTTCATAAAGATTACCGTTTTCCATTTATTTTATTTAGGGGTTCAACAAATGTTTGTGTTGCTTAGACATGTATTAACTCCTTGTTATTAACAGTATATGTATAATTTCTTTACCTTGACATGGTCGTTCAGACTGTTTGGATCCCTATTTTCCAGATCACATTCGCCCTCCGATCGTTGTGCCATGGTGCTACTTGCCTTGGAATCTGTTCAATGATGCACCCGGTCAGGATATCCAGTCGTAACTGGTTGGCAGGCCTTTCTAGTCTTATATATCCCAAACACATAGCATTACCAGGGTGACCAGACATACACAAATAATATTATTGATACTCTCTTCGTTTCCCATTAACTTTTATATTGAAAGGATATTTAATGACATTCAAAATGTGATAGATTTGGATTTTCCCCTACAAAAGCGATCCACTTGAAAGAATATGTAAATGAGGAGAATGTCTTAGTATGGCTCGCAAAGGTAATCTCTCGAGCATTCATGCATGTCTTCCAAAGGGATACAAATTGGATAAAGCAGAGTAATGTCCTCATGTTATGTTTATTAGATGTTTCAATTGAATGCTCATCAATGCACGCGACGGATTTACACTAATGGAAACTGAGTGAAAAAATATATACTGATTAATTAATTCTTGGCTGACATTTCTATTTGTCCAATAGCAAACCTTGATCATATTTTACTCTTGGTTAGTGGAACATTCCTCATTCAAATCATTTCCCTTATTGCAGACCTGTAGACTATAAAAAGGAATCAATTCTTTCAGACGATGCTCTTATAAATCGGCTTCCCAATCGGAATCGTTTGTTACGTTTCTTTCTCCTGGAATTTAAAACACCAGACACATTATATTAGGCGTACCACGCAAACATGTGAGATATTGGTTATCACACCAGTATCTGCTGAAAACAGCAATAAGCTGTATTCAGTAATGAGTCATGATACGGATTCAAACCGACTGGTAGGTTAAATGTTAAAGGTTTTGAATATGACTTGTATAGAATTTCGAGAATGTCAATGTCATATACGACATATTTCGAAAATATTTTAATCTTAGTATATTATACAGTAATGAATATGAATTTCATGTATTAAGAAAAGGATAGAACAACAGACTAAACCTATAGCTGTCCTCTTAAATAATAAAACACATTTATATGTATACATATTAATATATGTAAAGCAAGCGAAGATGGTTTCTGTTAAATAATTCATTTTAACAGTTAGGTCATACAAAATGAAATATCAATTTCTAAAATATGGAACATACTATACATCAATATCCACCACGTGACAAATAACATGCAGTTCACGTACTATGTTTATGCAATTAATAAAGAGATGTCAACACGAACTATATTTTTACTTCAACACATAATATATCTGAAAATATAAAAAAAAAGGTTTATTAAATAGAAAAAAGTGTGTTAATGCATAAAAAGGCAGGCTTAAAAAATATAAATAAAAGATATGGTTTTTATTTTACTTATATTATTAAAGTATGTATTTACAAAACACATTACCGGTATCGATGTACATTTAAATTGACTTGCATTTTATACTCAATTAAGGATAAGTGGATCAGTGTTGCGTTCATCTTTCATATTCTTCACATGAGATATCCATACGGTCGGTCTTATATCCTTCCTTTGAAACATGAACCTCCTTCTTTATACGCCTCAATGCAGTTTACATGTAGTGAATATCTAATGAATGGAACAACAAAAGTTAACCTTTAAAAGTGTCCTCTGGTGCATGCTAACGTAAAGTATTAGGCATGAAGCTCTCTACATACCTTCATATTAATAAATTATATATATATTTATAGTATCATACGTGCTAGGGGCAATTAAGTGCACATACATGTCGACGGCATAACAATGGCGAGGATCAACTGATAAATGTATCTGTTCCTCAATATATGGGGTATGTGCACGCATATAATTTGCAGATGGATTAAGATTTATTTTGGAAGGTGGGCATAGTCATAGGGTCTCAGTGAATAAGTACTAGTATAATGCATTTGTGCATGCAAGATAATCAAAACAGAGTTAAAAGATAATGCCCGTGTCATCTGTACTCAGTGAGAATTGTTAGACATTTGCAGAAATTTGGAACGTAAGTAGGTCATATTTATTTATTACATTATAAAGATTTGGAATAGTTTTCACATCATATAACAGTTATCAAGCTACACAATGTAAGATTATGCACATGCTAGATAAGCTATATATCTACTAGAACCTAAACACGACAGATAAGATATATCCTACTTGATCCTAACCATGGTAGATCAGATACATCCTACTAGACGTTATCCTTGGTAGATCATCTGTATGCTACTAGACACTGACTATGGTACATCAGATCTATCCTACTAGACCATGCCCTAGGCATATCAGCTCTATCCTACTATACCCTGACCATGGTAGATCATATGTATGCTACTAGACACTGACTATGGTACATCAGATATATCCTACTAGACCCTGCCCTAGGCATATCAGCTCTATCCTACTATACCCTGACCATGGTAGATCAGCTGTATCGTACTAGACACTGACTGACTATGGTACATCAGATCTATCCTACTATACCCTGCCCTAGGCATATCAGCTCTATCCTACTATACCCTGACCATGGTAGATCAGCTGTATCGTACTAGACACTGACTGACTATGGTACATCAGATCTATCCTACTATACCCTGCCCTAGGCATATCAGCTCTATCCTACTATACCCTGACCATGGTAGATCAGCTGTATCGTACTAGACACTGA
>JAUMHH010197013.1:0-13659 GCA_032359455.1 Chlamys rubida | reverse complement strand
ATATCTGGAGATTCTGCTATGTCACCTGGAGGATCTGGAGATTGACATTTTTTGGTTTGATATCTGGAGACTCCTGCATAAATCTGGAGACATCACATGCATGGAAACTGATCTCTACAAACTGATCCAGGGGGATTGTTAAATTAATCACGATATTTAATTAACAATAAATCTCTCTGATGACCTAAAATCTACATTTCTCTACAGCATATCTGAACCAACCTTTAAGTTTCTGAAAAATCACTTTTTATTGATTTTAATGAAATACTGTCAGGTAAATGTATATTACCTACTTCTCTTAAGTAACAACACAGCTGTCACATTTTGTTACTTCCTTAAAATTGTCATCACTTTAAAATTTATACCGTTTCAAAAATGCACTCTCAAGCAATCTGCTGTTTTCCTAGCTTTCAGTCGATAACAATATTTTTTTTTAAATCCAATTGACATTTCCCATTTGTCACCCAAATATTCTCAGGGATAACATGATTTTATTGGGGTTTGCGACCATTCGTTATCAACAAGATCTCCTCAGCGTGTGAGCGCTATATATAATGTTACTCCCAGAACCAAGAACCAATGTTTTATAGTCAAACGAGCACGCCCACATAGAAATCGTCCGTTAATCTCGCAGGAGCTGAAAATATCACAAATGTAATTATTTTAAATAATCCTGAACATTTGACATTATTCCACTGCAAACAATTACAGAGTTAGTTTATTGCTCCTGGGTCAATTAAATATTGATGAAAATTCTCATATTATAATTTATATAATTACAGATCATCATTGCGAGATCTTTTTGATTGTGTTTGGAAGTAAGGTAATTAGTGAAATAATTCAGGGATACTGTAAGTTTAAATCCTAATGATGAATGAAATAAACACTGCTTGGTAGACTTTGTGTTCTAAAAACAATTACTGACCATAGATATGACAAATTAATTTACAGATATATATATATTTAATATTTTTAAACACTTTTTTACAACAATTATGAAATAAGTTTTTCTGACTTATAGTAATAACTCTTGTTGGCCCAGAAGGAATATTTAGTAAAGAATTCAGCATAGCATGAGGGTAGTTAACATTTCCTTTATTCATGGGATTTGAAGCGTCTCATTTATATCTAAATTTGTGTCAAGATGCATTTCTCTTATCATGAGAAAGGGGATTTTAAGTTAGAAAGTAGCCACTTCTTTTGCTTAAATGTGTTTCAATTTAAACACGAAACATGGGTTATAAGTTTGAAACAGCAACACAATTTCAGCTTAAAGTTTGGTCAATTAAGCAAAATAAGTAACAAGAGGGGCAATTATTATAGGCCTGTACAATGCTTTCCTCGTACTACATCCTGTGACCTTCAAAGTATGCGAAAATCAAATTTGTTTAAAAACTTAATAACAGTCAGATCTAACATGCAATTGGCAGAAAAACATGACTCAAAGCCTCTTGGTTCTTCAGAGGAAGTTGTTCATAGGTTTCCATACATTTGAACCCTATGACCTTGAAACTCAGTCAATGTCATACATAGATACAAAGATTGTCATTCATCTGAACAAGTTAAAATCCCTTAATCCCAGCATCTTAAAGGTCAAATAGCATGACCCTAGTCTTGCTTATTCAAAAGATGTTGTTCAAAGATTTTAATGCATTTGACCCCTAGCCTGTGACCATAAAATTGGGTCAAGGTCATTCATTGAACAATCTGCTACTGGCCATATATCATCATTTTATAGGCCTAATGGTTGTTTAAAATAAATTGTTGGAAGATTTTAATATAACTGACCTTTGTGACCTTGAAAATGCATCAAGGTCATGAATTTGAACAAATTTGATAACCCTCACAGTACGTATATCCCAGCATGCCACAGACCAAATATCACCACCCTCAGCCTCTTGGTATTCAGGAAAAGTTGTTTTAAGTATAAAAATAATGTTGGAAATTTGAGCTAACAGCAAGATTATCGGACCTGATTGTGTTGAAAAACATAGATCACTTGCATATATTTATAATGGTTAAAGGACATCATAAGTTGTAAATAACAGATGGTTTTAGACTTCAAGCATTTAGTTCACGATATATTAAAGTTTAGATTATATACTGACTGAAATAAATCATAAGAATTCACTTTGATATTTACATATATAGATAGGTAGCATTAATTGACATCAGAGTGAATTCTTATAATTTATTTCAGTGATCAGTAATCTACACATTATAATAACTAAATGTTTTAAGTTTAAAAGACATCTGTTGCCTAAATCTTCTGATGTCTCCCAACCATAAATATGTCTAAACTAAACCACGTCAAATTCGCACCAGGAAAATATGTTATAAATTAAAGTTGACAGTGCAAGTTAAGATTTTTGTATCCGGTCATTAAAATTGTGGTTTGAAAATGCTGCAAAGGATGTCAAGCCTGTTAATTGCAGGTCATTTTCTGCCGTATTTAAAACTTTTTAAATCATGAAAACTGTCAGTATGGCATTTAAACTTGAAAATTGTCTTTCAATATACTTGTATGTCTTTTTTAAGGATCACTTCAAGCTTAACAAGAGATCCAAGAGGGATCTTGGCGCCCACCATTGTACCATCTTCATTATTTCTTTGTCAGTTCGCTCTTTTCTCTTCTTTTCTCTAATCTGTTTGATCAAGTCATATGCTAATTAACAGTAAATGCACCTTGAGGTAACTTTTGAAATATTGCCAAGTCCAGCTAAAAGGCCATCTTTAAAATGTGTACAGGTATTTCAGACAACCATCACACAACTACCTACTCCGGGCGTCTACACAGACTATCAATCTTTGAGTCTCTGAACTCTGTCCAACAGCGACTATATTCATTAGTCATTTCCAGTTTCCTTCGCTAATGTCCCTTTACAACCATTGCATGGTCAATTCCCTTAATTACGCTTTCTTCTTCCTCCATAATAACGTTATCACTATTCTCATATCGACTTTAGTAGAGTAGACAGTATTTGGTAATTTCACAGGTCTGCATATTCACAGATTTTACTCAATTCCAATTTTTCTTTTGTCTGGATATGAGTTTCTGAAAGTTTTCCAGTTATATCACTTCTGAAGTATGTCACCAAAATGACACTGTATAATTATATGTTCACATTCAAAGAAAGCAAAAATGTCATGGAACATATATGCTGTTATAGGGACCGATGCAATCTTTCCGAATGATAATGTCACTATTGAAATAGAAAGTGGGATAAACAGACCTTTATTTATCATTTTAAGTACATTAGCGTGAAAATATCTGCACATGATTATTTATTTATACATTATAGTATATTGCAGATAAATAAAGTTTATATATTTCAGAACTATTGCCAACACACAATTTCCACATCAAAATCAGTTTAAAGGTCAGCGGACAACACAAATATTTACACACATGCAAATTTCCACTTTTACATTAAAACTAAATTACATGTAGAGTTTGAGGACGAAAAAATGTCAAAATAAAGGTGCTCCAATCTACAATTGTCATTTACTCATACCACCAGGTGTCCTTATTAAGTCAACTACGGTATATGTTTTTTCTTGGGATTTGTTAATAACAGACACCATAAAATATTATGAATGAACTTACTTGCATTGTTTTTGTTTCCAAAAAGTTTGACTTTCACCCCCATAAGTCCAGGTACATCCTCAATACAGAATTGTCTTAACAGTGCCAAACACATGCTGTCCTTCAGCCCAACACACAACCAACATTAGCGTACATTCCTTATTTATCCATTGCTAAATGCTTTCAGTAAATTTGGAACTCTTTTTTTATCACACTTGACCTTGGTTCTGCAGCGAAGGAAGTTAGTGGTAGTCCTATATCTTGAAATTGAAATATTATATTACACATTTCCGAAATTCAGATCTTGTAAAATACATCCGGGTTTTCCCAGTAGAATTATATGAGTATTCTCTTCAATATTTCATAAATCTAATGAACAACTCACACACTACAGTTTCATGCAGCAAAACCACCTCATATTTTTTTCCTTTTTATAGTCGTTAACAGTTTGTTATCTGTTTCAAATGGTCATTATGATCATTTGATGTCAGCTGTCTTTTTGGAATAATTTATATACACATACATATGCAATTTCGGAAGCTCTTAAATCCTGCGGCCATAGATACAACAAAACGGCACATTGATTCTAGATCTACGATACACAATATCTCCCGGTGCCCTGTTTCAACACCTAGTCAGTCGACGATCGTCATCAATTTTTCAGCATTTTCTGTAGTGTCATATATTTTTAATTTCAGCAGAGTCATAATGAAATTATTTTTCCAATATCCACAAAACAGTGATACGCATCATGCATTATTCTGTATTCTTAACCCTGTCAGTTTTTTCAATTTTGTTTTTGATCTGGTAATAATATAACATCTCCTTGTAGAAGCTAGGGTCATATACATGAAGACAAAAAATCCAATTGTTGATACACCTCAAGTCTGTTGAATATATAAGTAACACACAACTTATGTATACGAATACGTTTTCATAAAACTTGTTTCAAAAGAAAACATTTCATTGCACACATATACAATGTGTACCACACAAATCAATCCATCTATTCCATAATTAGAAAAAAGGTCCTCCTGTATTTTTCGGAAAAATCCAATGATACTGATGTACCTTGAGCATCATGTCCATCCATATATTTCAATAATCTCTGTATAAATAATCGTAAACAATATCCAGAACCTCGCCATCATAATATTCAGGAATACGAAAGTCATAAATTACTTTCCACAAATTACTGTCAGCATACAAAAACCTTGAACACCTGGGCCAATTAAACCGTGTAAATTGTACAAGTTGTTGTCACGGATGTCTGCATGGATTCAGATCGAGGCTAGAAATATATATCGTAAACTTGTTGGCTGTATACAAATTTTGTGTAACAGCTGGAAGTATTGGATTCCAAGGTAATGTATATGGTTTAGGTTGTAAACTGATTGTCACAAGCTGTTTTAAAGTCTAAACAAACAAACCACGCGACAATGTAACATGTCTTCCGTCACAAATACCGTCAAATTGGTTGCTAGCTATATATATAGGCAACAGTTATTTCAATACATTCTGATCGTTTAATTTTAATATTTTGTTG
Source organism: Chlamys rubida (assembly GCA_032359455.1). Taxonomy (NCBI): domain Eukaryota; kingdom Metazoa; phylum Mollusca; class Bivalvia; order Pectinida; family Pectinidae; genus Chlamys; species Chlamys rubida. Next base: position 8,527 of record JAUMHH010197013.1, on the reverse strand, counting down.
TAGATGAATGAGCACCAGTAACTTAAAAATAAAAATCAGCAAAACCTGTCTAACCCGACATCCTGTGGGACACAAACAATTGGTCATATTGGACAAAATGTCAGAATACAGAGGTGTTATCTGGGAGTTTCATTCGACATAGAATTACAGCATTATGTTGGATGTCAGGATATTCAGGTGTCTGATAAGACAGGTCAATATTTCACTGTGTCTTATTTTCTATGCAATTGAAACTTTTCGGACGGTAGGACAGAAGGAAGGACGGACGGAGTGCAAACCTATACCCCCCCTTACCCCCCTCCTCCGGGGAACCGGTGGGGGACTAATAAGAGTAGTGAAAAAGATGTCCATCAGCATCCTTGTGTGTGCCCAAATAGCAAAGGAAGGTAGAAAGAGTAGGGAAAGAAATTTGATAATGACCTTCACAACTAGGTTAATTAGGTTTTCCTTTGTTTAAAAAAATACTCTTTATTTATTAAGCATCCTTAAAACAAAACTTTTAACATGTCTAAAGTGGCAATTATGATACAATATACAGAGGAAGTTATACATGTATATATACTTAAAACAAAAATGTGTTGTATGTGTTTTGATATTTACAAATCCCATTGATAAGAAACCTTAGACTGCAAAGGGTCCTCATTCAGAGGCAGGTCCGCATTGTGACCATTTATTAACATGCACCTTGAAGAACATACTGTTGAAGTTTAATGGATTTCTTGCTGAAATTTCTATCATGATTTCCAATGCAGAGTCGAGTTGAAGGAATATTTGAGATTAATATGCTGATTGTACATGTGGTTTGTAATAGTGTTCCCCCACCCCCGACCTGAACCTCTCATTACACATTTTACTGATAATTTGTGTTAAAAGAGTTATGGCTTTATGCTATCTTATATCTGTATTTGTGTTAGAGTTATCTCCCTTACTTACACATTATTTGTGTTAGAGTTATCTCCCTTACTTACACCTTATTTGTGTTCGAGTTATCTCCCTTGCACATTATCTGTACCAGTGATTTGTGTTATTATATAGTTTAGGTTATTTAATTTGCTACTTTTTACATATCATGCAATGCTGTGGTCTGTATTGGGTTAAGCTAGATATAAAGGTTATCACACAAAAAGATTTCTTTAAATATTATATATGTGTTGATAAACTTTAATGCAATAGAGTAAGAAATACACGCCATGTCAGTAACAATTAAAAATATTGAAAATCAGAGTAGAACCCCATCACTGAAGGGCATTACAATAAATAATCCTTTAAATATACTGCCACAATTTAAAGCACAATTTCTGATAATGTTAAGATCTAAGCAGGATGTAATATCCTAATTGTTTATCAATTTCATGTTTGAAATTTTTTGCAATGCATGACATTTTTGTTTTTGTATTTCATAACACAATCTTCTATACCCTAGCTCATATATTAAAAATAAAAGCTTTAATTTCTCTCAGTCTTAGATTGAATAACTACAGGATCTGTACGCGGATTTCCCAGTAGTCATACCATCAGTTTAGATGATTTTATACTTATGAATAGACTCGAAATCAGATCATTCACGTTTCTGGAAGTGTCAATTGAGTTGACATAATCAAATGTATCCGCTGCTTTACATTGGAATACGGGAAAAGTGTCACCGTGTTCCGCAGCCTCTGTTGATGGAGATATAGCAGACAATGTTTTATGTAAATAGCTGTAAGATTAATACAATGTATGTAACCAAGTCCTCCATGTGTAACGTATATATCTTCCCTTACTGTGCGGTCCGACCGACAATCAATACAGACGCCAGCCTCTGTAGCCAGTGTGAAAATGTATACATTCAGGTACCTACGTTCTATATGCATCAGTAATCCCATGAGCCACTTTCATTCCGGTCGAAAGTGGCTGGATCGTGAGAAAGCTGGATTACTGGGAAAATTTTACCGTAAGAAAAGTCACAAATCCTTTCCTGTAAATCATGGAATGGGAGAGATTTATTTAGGATCTCCGTTGGTACAAATGCCAAAAAACTTAACAATATGAATTGGGAACTTATTCACCAGCAAGAGAAAAGCTTTAGAATATTTTATCTGAAAAGAAACAAAAATCCTGCAGAATTTTTATGAAAGAAAATAATCAAGATGAAATATAAAAAAATCAACAAAAGTGTAATGAAAATGAGGCCATACCAGGATTCGAGCTCTGGGCCCATATTCATGGAACTATTCTCATACTCAAGCATGGATTCTGTGCTCGAACCAACTTTTCTGAAACCCACTTAAATCATATGACACGATCAAAACTTCAGGTGTAAACATCTAAGCAGTAATTCGGCTGTAGTCTCTGTATAATTCTTCCAAGTCATTGTTAAAATATGACTTTTTATTAATTTATCACAGAAACAATAAACTGGGTTGGTCAGCAAAGAATAAGGATTTGGGCATGAGAATTAAGGGTTTCATGAATAACGGCAATGAATATACCTCCAATCATAAAAGAGTCTCCCTAACCAACGATGCTACCTGATCAGTGGTAATTAGTTCCCTGGCCCACTCCAACTACAGTTATGGCCAAGATAAAAGTAAGGGGAGGTAACTTATGTATGAAACCAGCCATTCAGATTGATATGTCTGATCACCTGTGCCCCGCTTTGACCATCAATGCACATATCAAAGAAACTAACTTTAACACAAAAACTAAATGTTGATGGAGATGCTGACAAAGTCAATGAACCATGAAAGGTATAGGCTGCATTCAGCATTTGATGCATGGGTTGAGATGTACTATCTAAGATGAATCTATGGTCCAAGTTTGGTTGGTGTAGCACTTACACTTTCAGTGAAACTAAGCTAAAACGCAAAAACTTGGGTAATGCTGACTCCGCAGCTGTCGCCGGAAAAGCAACACCTTAGTCTCGCTTCCGCTACTTCGTGGCGGCGAGACAAAAACTACAGCGGAACTCTCTAGTGTGTTGCCAACAGTGGAACATGTGTCCTTAACTTGCAGCAGTAAATAGTGAGAGAAATACACAATAACAGTGACATTCATTCACTAGTAATTACAAGAGATTTTAAAAGTGACACGCACTATAACAGGTCGGCCATTATTCACAGTACATATCCTTGTGATGGATATAAATATGAACTGTTTTACGACCAAAATAACTGACAGGAGCGTTTTCCAACAAACATATTTCATTCTATAAATAGAATTTCTTCCGAATTTAATGGCAATATCTAAGGAAAGACGGGCTATGCTTTAATTTGGGAGAACCAAGATTAATGTATTTCCGTTACTAATCCATTTCGATACGACTAGATTTGTGTGCTCGGAATAGAAAAAAACAGATAATTTGTGAAAGTTTGTATCGGATAAAACTAAATCACACATCGCCACAGACGTACAACCCTTATCGAGTATAATAATGCTAAATATATATTCAAGTATTCCGGAATTTACAACACATTTCAGTGTCAGCGACATTAATCTACCTGTTTATGTAATAAGCAGCCTGGAGTAACGGAGACAAGTAATTATATAATGCCTTATTTAGCGAAATGTGTTTATGAAAGACTCAATGAACTGTATCTATAAATATATGTATTATATATATACATGTACAGTGTATAAAAAAATGACAAAAGAGGTTTTCAGTACTTTCCTATAGCTTAGTATCTATACAATATGGTGTTTAATAAATTGAAGTATCGAGACCAATTGGTAAGAGAAAATTGGGTTAGAAAAACAACAGCACCGTACCATCAACTAATCAACTTGAGGTGACTGTTATTAAATTTTTCTGTCTTTTTGTTGATATTTTTACAACATGAACAACTTTAATTACAATGTGCATGATATATTGTAGTGTGGTCATAGGTCAAAACAGTGGTATATCCAAGATGGTGGACATTTTTAAACAGGAGGAATAATTGCAGTTAAGCCCCCTTCCTACTTTTGGTCAATTTTTTTTTCACTACGGATGGGGGTTTATTTGCGGTCAAATACGGTAGTAGAACTTCCACCTCAAATGCTTCAAATGGGGTCAGCAGGTCAAATTTGGTTTCTTCCATTGTCCCCTTCACAACAGAAATGGAAGTAGACCTATGATTCTGCAGGGGCCCCCTCACTCTAGTCTTTAATGACAGGTGGTTTTGAATGACAGGTGGTCCCTCATTATAGGTGGTCTGTCTAGACAGGTGGTCTCTAGTGACAAGTTGTAGTGATGACAGATTGTTTCTATGAAATATAAGCAGTCTGTAATGACAGGCGGACTTTCATGAGGGGTGGTTTTTCGTTACATGTGGTCTATCTAGGCAGGTAGTTTTTAATGACAGGTGATCTCTAGACAGATGGTCTCTCTAGAGGAATAATCTTTCATGATATGTGATCTTTCTAGACAAGCTGTCTCTAGTGACGATAGGTCTCTAGTGACAGGTGGTTAATGGTGACAGGTGATCTCTTATGAAAGGTTGTCTTTAATGACAGGTGGTCTTTTATGACAGGTGCTATCTTATGACAGGTGATCTCTCTAGGCAGGTGGTCTCTCTAGACAGGTGGTCTATAATGACATGTTCTCTATCATGAAAGGTGGTCTCTCTAGGCAGGTGGTCTATAATGACAGGTTCTCTATCATGAAAGGTGGTCTATCAGTACAGGTGCATGGTCTCTCATGATCAGTGGTCTCTCATGATCAGTGGTCTATCTAGACAGGTGGTTTATAGTGACAGGCAGTCTCTCTAGACAGATGGTCTTAATCACAGGTGGTCTCTATAGTGACAGGTGGTCTATCATGACAGATTGTCCCTCATGACCCGTGGTCTATCTAGACAGGTGGTTTCTCTCATGATAGGTGGTCTTTAATGACAGGTTGTATGGATGACAGATTTTTTTCTGATGACTGCTCTCTTAAATTATGACCAGTATATGTATTAGAAACAGCAAGTGAATTCATCAAGTACATTAAATAAAACAAATCAAATACAGACATGAAAAGGTCATCTCTATGGTTTTTATAAACTGTAATAAATAAACATGTATATATTTGCATATAAATGACATCAATCTGTGAATCTGTTTGTATGCACATAGAAAACATAACTGTATATTGTGATTACGGTATGAACCTCATGAGAACCATATATGCATGATCATATATATTTAACAGAGTCCCAAGTGCAAACAAAATACAGCTTAAAAAGCCACCTCAATAAAACATGCGTGCAGACGTCCCATGTGAAGTTGTAATTTATGCATAGGTCAGCATAACTTAATTATCATGTAATTTATTACCAGACGAACATTACACCTTAATACACACTACACTTATATAGGGTACAGCATGTATTGGGTGATATTAGGAAAAGTAATCTCATGGAAACACAGTGGGAACGGGGAAAGGGGGGAGGAGGCCGGTTAGGGGTACCCCGGGTAGGGAATGGAGGAAGTGGGTCGGGAAAGGGGACATCAAGGGTTTCTCCCCGAGTTGACTGAAAGGTGGGGAACATCACATGTGGTAATGTCATGTTAAGGAATTTTCCTTATTTTCAATTTTTTATTTTTATTTTTCACAATTCACTGGGAACTGTTAAGGAGCCCGATTAAATTTCGATTTAAGAATTCCCCTCTACCAATGCAAAAAAAGGGGATCCCATTCAAATAATAAATAAATACATGTAACCAATTGAAACTTACATGTATAAAGATCTTTTAATATGTAACAATATTTTTTTCAAAAACCAGCCGAATAGTCCAAATATTTTATGTCTAAACAGCTAGGCCACTTTAAGCAGGAAGTTGTAAGTATATACAGGCCAGGTATATATACATAAGACTCGACCTTGTAAATACATAATTGTATGTACCTGTAGGATTTAATAAATTTATTACAGATATATATACAGGTAGTGTAAACTCTAGCTGTGTCACGATTTAAACACATGAAGAGAAACCTTAAGAAATGTACCTTTACCTGAATACCTGGGGTATATATATATATATACCCAGTAAACACCGATCCCGATATATTAATTTACTCTAGATCTCATAAATTGCTATATACATACCTTTATATTCTTCGCTCAGCATGGTGAATTTTTCAACAAGTTTTCCTCAAAACAGAATCATCTCCATCTTTCAATAATTATAACATCCTCAGAATAAAGGTCTTCTACAACCTTTCTTAATATATATGTGTTGGTTATATCAACAACGTATATATATATATATATGTACATACGTGTTGAAATGTACAACCTATATATAAATCTCTGTCATCAAAGTGCTTGACATGAATTAAACTTCCACTTCTATACAATATATACACCCTATATACATGTAATGACTTATCAGGCCATTATGGTACGTTACGATCCTATAAAGCCCTGTATTCTAAGTCTATATTTGTCGAGTCCCCGTCATTAAGACATCAGCTGACAAACTTCTCGTCACATGATTCTACCCCGAACCTATATTTATACACCTGGAAATTTCGTACCTGAGGACCAATTAAATACCCTTAAGGGAGGTCATGCTGTAATATAATGGCAATATTGAGATACACGTATTGAGGCGTTCGACACTGTAAATATTAGGTGTATAAGAAATTAAAGTCACCAGCCAGTTCACTGAACAGAGTAAACAAGAATATATTGCTATATTTACAAATATAGGTTAAACAAAAATGGGCCAATGAATTCAAATTGAATTTCATCATGAAATCAGAAGTAAATATAGGAAACAAAAGTTCCATTCCCTTATCTGGATCTTAACCCTACTTCCTGTTTTAAACTTCCGTAAAGTTCCAAAAAATAACTTTTATTTTTACTTTTTTTCACAGCATTAAAATCCATGAAATGGGATCATCATTATATTTTTATTGATTTCATTTTGCAGAAAATACAAAAAATTAAGAGAAATCGAAAACGTCAAATTTGAAAGATTCTCTTAAAAAATATTATGTACTCAATGTTGGGGGTCCTGATACAAAGCTGTAACGTTATATCAGTGAAACTGGAAAAAAGACCCACACAAGTTGTGACCTGAAATGAAGTATTGTAGTCATTATACATGTATGTTTGTGTGGTACATGTATATCTGCACGATTTTGAATTACTGTTTATTTGACTATAGAGTACATAACGCCAATAAATTCTTCTGAGTTTGAGTATATGGTACTCGTGATCTTGTGTAGTGTAGTCATGTGCATGTGTACGTTTGTCTGTAATTATATATACTTATCACATGTGCATTGTGTGTCATCGTAATATACACGACAGCTGACACCAATTGTTACATGGGTTAGTTACTTAAGTGCTTAAAAATACACTCGGTTATCAAGTGTTCGCAAATATAATCAACATGATATGATATGATGCTGCCTTTAAAACTTTTTTAATAACTTGAAAAAAATAATTGTATCAAAAGAAATCTTCAAATTTTTACACAAATCCGTACAATTTTGAATTAATATTGATTTTAGCTATATAGGATGCAAGCTCCTTTGATTATGAATTTTGTATTCATCATCCTGAAGCTCCATTTAACTTTATTCAGTAATTTTTATCTTTTGCATTTTTTGTATTTTCATTTTCCTGTGATCTGTATGGCTTTTGAAGAGGGTTTATCAAAAAGCCCATGATTAACGATTGGATTTAAATTATTCATTAGATTCCCTTCTATTAGAAGTTGCCAATGTTATTCAACGACAGATTATTTATGTCTGCCAATAAAACAAACACTCGTTTCCACCAACCTACCGATTTTGTAATAATTGTCTCCGCGAGTCTTGAGTCATTGGGTTTTCTATTGCTTATACAGTCAGTTGTATCTCTCATGAAAAATGCAGACTATCACTGACAATCGGCAGGATAACGGTCGCCGAAACAATAACACCGTCGTAAAGAAGCGGAATAATCCTTCCTGTTATGCTGACCAGAAACTTACATCATCGATATCCCTCGAGAGTATAATTACGCGGCACAGCCTAACCAGAAACAATCCGTTTCTCTTTATGATGTCTTAAAGCCCACCAACGAGGAACAATTGTTTCACCGTCGTGACTATCACCAGGCAGATTACGTTGGTCGGGTGGCACAGTGGACATGTACAGTGCACACACCTTTCACCAAGATGACCAGGTTTTTACTCCTCAATCGGATGTGAAAATGTTCCAGCCCAACTACATGGTTTTTTTTCTCTGAGTATCTCTGGTTTTCTCAAATATTAAGACACATGCATTTTTGCATTCAGGCAAACAACAGTGATTGATATGATTTGAGAGAACTTGTTTCATAATTTTTGGTCACAGGTATAATGTGTTAGGTAGCATATAACCTTAACTCTAACACAAATCATAGGTTTAATGTGTTAGGTAGCATATAACCTTAACTCTAACACAGATCACAGGTATAATGTTTTAGGTAGCATATAACCTTAACTCTAACACAAATCACAGGTATAATGTGTTAGGTAGCATATAACCTTAACTCTAACACAAATCACAGGTATAATGTGTTAGGTAGCATATAACCTTAACTCTAAC
>JAUMHH010197002.1:0-13659 GCA_032359455.1 Chlamys rubida | reverse complement strand
ACCCAACAGATACAGGCCAAAAAGTCCATTGTATCACACAAGGCTATCCACTGATGAGTTTGGAAAGTCAATCCCACCAAATAGTTTCATTTATGTATATTAAACACAGGTTATATATATTTAACATGTTGTAAAGCTTTATATTCTTATTTATGTAGTTGTTTCCCAATATATTTTTTTAATATAAAATATGATTGATTGATGCATTGTGATGCTATAATATGAGTGATTGATGCATTGTGATGCTATATTATGAGTGATTGATGCATTGTTATGCCTTAATATGAGTGACAGGTATATTGCTATAACACTGTTGTTTGACTCTCTGCAGCTGCAAAACATGCACCAGCTCAACCGAATGTTCTAGACTGTTTCGGAGCTCAATGCAATAGTGACCACGAGGTAATCTTACAGAATTAGTCAATTATTCTCATGGATTTCTTATTCAAACTTTCTTCATTAAATTAAGGATGTACTCTTATCATGTTTGATCTAGCCTAATGTGTTCTTATAAAACTTAACAAAGACTTTTCAAAAGAAAAATCACCAAAAATACATGTTATGGCCACCTGGTGTCTTCAACCGATTATAACACGAACACGAACATACGGGCCAACAAGAGTGATTAGTATAGGCTGTAAAAACTTGTTTCATAATTGTTGTAAGATAAATAAAGTGTATGTATAACACGAACACGAACACAAGGACACATGTGTTGCCTCTTACCATTGACTCCTATTTGCAAAATTATATCTAAGAGAAAAAAGTTTAATTTAAAAGTTGGCAATTTCATCCTTAATGATAAATTACGCAAACATTTTGTTGTGCGACAGTTTATTATTTTAAAACATGAATAATTTTAAAAGTTCACTAAGTGTCGTTTAGATATAAAGTGCAATCGAGCAAACAAATATCATACAAAATATTCAAAACCAAAAACGAGATAATAAATATCCCAAAACTAATGTACATTTTTTTCAGGTTGATTCTTGAAGAATATTAACAATTCTTATAAAAAAATATATTTAACTCCTAAGTGGTAAGTTGTAAATTGACCATGCACTTTTATCAAATTTTCTGTAAATTTAAAATGTGTAGTATCAAAATGTTGCAATTACATGAGGCCTGTTGTGTTATTGTTTATGTTATTGTTATGGTGTTATCAGTTATATTGTTTATGTTATTGTTATGGTTTTGTCAGTTATATTGTTTATGTTATTGTTATGGTTTTATCAGTTATATTGTTTATGTTATTGTTATGGTTTTATCAGTTATATTGTTTAAATATTTAAACAGTCTTTAAATTGTTGTTTATCTTGATATATTCACTTTTATTTTCTTGGTACTTTATTTCTATATATTTGTTTTGATTACATAAACCTCTATTATTCTGACCAATAGGGTTGCGTCGTCCGTCATGGACATGGCGGGTCCATCAGTGGGTGGTGTGAGGATCACCACGTAAGTATATATGTACCATGTACAAACACACACAGTAGAAGGAAACACAATATGAACCTTTACAAAACAATGAAGGCTAACCAGGTTCTCAAGAAGAGTTAACCATTCCTATTCGGCATTATAGTGTAATAACGGTCTGTTAAACTGTACCACTGAATCAGAAAAGGAGTCCTACGTCAAACGTTGTCAATGCTATAACTCAATAAACGTTTACAACATCTCAATCAAAATATTTGCAAAACTAAATACAGTACAGGAATTGTTATTAAGACTTTTCAAACAACACATTTTATTCAATGAAACTGAAAGTTGATAAGCTAAATAATTCATAATATTTTCATATACTTTTTTTCTCACTATCTTTTCGTAATAGCAGCAATCTATGTTGCAGAAACCTTACAGTCGATCTTATCACCTGACTTTGGAGTATTTCAGAGTATTCAAAATATTTCTTTGCATCTAGATCGTTAGTAATTGGTATATTTTTCTTGATAAGAAACATCATCACATCGCATCTGAAGCTTAAAACCTTACTCTTTATGAATCACCTGGTTATGCATCATCTTCGTAAGGATTGATGTTATCATAAACCCGCAACAATTAGCGTATTACGTTTTCACCTAACGTCCGTCAATTGTGTAAGCAAGTGAATTTTCGACCGAAGCTTGTTGCTTTTCGCGGTGCGTGGATCATATTGTTCGCAGATATCGTGAATAAACCTTGTTATATAATGTACGATAGTTATGGCCCTTTCCCCAACGCCAAAGCAATTTTTATAAATAGAAAAATCAACAGCTGGCAAACCCTAAGCCATTTTGTTAACAGTTAAGAAGAATTTTGTCTGATTTCCATTTTAACAAATCTAAGAAATATTTCAGCTTTTCTAGGTAATGAAGTACATTTTTTTCTTGTAACATTCGAATACTGTATAGTAGTTATAGTCTGTTTCAGAAAACCTTGCAAAGAGTTCCAAGTGCTTGTTACTACCAGCATCAAACAACCCGATGATCTGAGAATATTAACGAGAGTTTTAATTTCGCGAATTTTAACACAGCTGCGAAATTCGTGAAATTAAAACCCTCGTGAATATTAGCAGCTGTATAGTATTTTGTTACATTATGTTACAAGAAAACATTGTTAGGGTTTTGAGCATAAGTATGACATTTTTCATTTAAAATTACATTGAAACTCCATTTCTATGTATTATTGTTGAAACGTTGCAGAACTGACATTCTTTAGTCGCCGGTTATACGTTTAACCCTTCAATAATGTATGGCAGTAAAAAGCTTTTGATTTTGTCTTTGAATTCAAACAATGTACTTTCTCTATTTTACAAATTCAACAAACATCTGCCAAGCCTAGAGATTTTAAAGATTTAGAGATTATCTTGGTCTCAGTGTTATTATTTGACAACATTTATGGGATATCTTTCCTTCATGATGAACGTCTCTATCAAATGGTCTCTACCAAACCAACCTGATGCTTATTTTGCTAGTTTATTGTAGATCATTGTATGGCAGAACCTTTTTGCCCCTCAAATCCGCATAAACCTTACGTTATGTTAATCATTTCATGTTTTTTTGCATTCTTATAATTAATGGGTTTTTAAGCACAACTCTTATTTTTTAATTATAGTCCGACCATATTTGGATTTCCACTTTTTTTGGTCCCCAACACCATTAGACGGAAGAAATAGCTGTCTGGAGCGTTGTAATTAATGTATTTGCCTACTGTATCTTTAAGCCAATTGTATAGGTACAATTACATGTGCGTATCCGAAGTATATCTGATGGAACACGTGGTCCTATTCTCGATGTACTTTTTCAAGAGTCTCCATGTAAACATTTCCTTGTTCATATTTTGCTATGGTTTTGTCGATTTTGAGTTTGAATTATGAGTTTGTTTGCATTTCTAAATCAATACCTATGAAAACGAATGGACAATATTAACACAACAAAGGGTAGTGTACTAACTTAATGATAGTAGATTACTAATAATAGTCTATATTACATAAATTATTTTTCTCAGCATTGCGAGGATGAATACTGGGCGTGTGCAGATGGACATGGTCATCTAACACATTATCACGAATGTTGCTGTAGATATCCAATGTGTATGACACTTATGCACAATGGTAAATATATAGCACCTTGAGGACATATGCTATCTTATCTTAATGTGAACCTTCTGTTTCAAAATAGTCCCACTCTAATAGCACAAACACTATTAAGAAAAGATACATTTGTTAGCTTCAGAAGAATACAAGCAGTTAAATAGTTCGGGTTATTCTAAATATTGATAATATTTGCAAGTCTTTAACAATATAAAATTATTATTTTTATAATTTTATAATATTATTTTTCTAATACAATGTGTTAAATTATCAAAGAAAAACAATGACAACATATATTTAATAGCACACAGTTATTAAAGACTGAATGACAACAGTTATATATTTTCTACGCTAACAAGGTAACAAAACGCAGATTTTCGATTTTCTCGCTAAAGCTTATTCCCCGACCAAAGCCCCTACTACCAATGCTCCTGTGACACAAGCTCCCGTGACACAAGCTCCCGTGACACAAGCTCCCGTAACACAAGCTCCTACGACCGCCGCACATACTACAGTTCCAGTGACTAATCCCCCGATGGTGACAACAAAAGTACCAACGGTCCAGATAACAACACCGACACCGCTCTACTGCCCTGTATGCGCCGATGATTTCACTGCCGACTGCCAGAGGAATGCTATGTGTAAAGCGAACGAAGGATGTATGCTTCAGGTTATTGCAGGCAAACTTCAGACGGGCTGTGCTGAGGTAATTATCTATTAGATTTATATAATGCATAATCACTGCTTGACAGGTTCTGTCGATAAAACAAACGACGCTTTCCGGAAAGTTTTCTCATTTTGTTCTTGTGCTTTTTCAAGTGTGTAAATCTGTCCTTTGATCATATTCTGCCTTAGTGTTATCGAGTTTAAGCTCTTACTACTATTGAAATGTTATGCTTCGATTTTTTTCTTGTTTTCTTTTTTGCATAACATTTTGTGTGTTTCACCGTGTTCGGTATGTAGTGCTATATTTTCTTCCGGGTATACAATTGTGGCCACTTTTAAGCATCCGGTTATATTTTTTCATGGACATCGGTTTTTAAAGTGTCATTTTTTCATGAAAGAGTTCATATGTTATTATTTATATTATGTTCGTCAGGATTCAAGTAGAGAAAGACATTTTAGACCACGCTATTTTTGCTTACAAAAACAAAATCACATAATTTTATAACTACATAATCGAATAAAGCAAAACTCGATATTCTATACATAAAGCGTTCTATGGAATTTTAATTCAAATAAACATTTGAGCGTAAAAGGATATGGGATATAGCCGTTCTCCAAGGTTAATATGTAAGGTAGCATATTTCAACCAATTTCAGATTAATGACTGTGAGTACCACGAGAGAGTTGGTGACAGTATATGCTGTAAGGACAAGAATTGCACTGACTACGCCTTCCGGAACATGCACTCTAGTAAGTAGAAACGTCTGGAGTTTCATTGCATGTGGTGTTCACCATTACTTGATTTTTATAGCATAATTGAAAGATTGAAATCGAATCCCGTTTTAAATGTTATCGTTGGATGATTTTCAATAGTATATCTGAAGGGTTAAATATTGGAAGATAAAGCATATCGATGAATTAATTGCAAAACGTTTATGTGAAAAAAATGAGCGTTATCTCAAACAATTTACTTCATACATCATAAAAACACGGAAGTGATTAGTTCTTTATTACTACCTTGATAGCAAAACCCAACCAGAGCAAGATTTTTTCAAGTACCTCCTTTCGAAGATATTTATTGCTATTCTTTAAGTTTTGTGTGTAAGAAGGCTTACGTTTTTCGTAGTTTATTTAAAATTGGACAATAAATTTCCTTTCACAAAAATAAAAGTATCCATTTATAAGTTACATGCGCAATTTACAACTCTTCAGTTTCGTTTATGTCAATTAAATGTGTCAAGTTTTCCCTTATCAAAGTAACATATATTGTCTTATTCATATAGTTGACCTGCAAATACCATTTAGAAAAAGCAATATAACTTAAGGTGATAATATTGCAATACAGTTTGGACTGATACCTTAGTAATTTATATTACTCTCAATGGGCCACATTCCAGTTCTACATAATTGTTTATGTATTTGTAGTGAGTTACACCTGTCCGACTTGTCAGAACACTCAAAATCCAAATTCATGTTTGGCCCACCAGGGTAAATGTTCTTATCGCAGCAAGGTAAAGTATGCAGATTTTTATTGTGTTTCCAATTGTTATTTGGTTCAGTGTGTCTTTCTATTCGCTGTGCATAAAGTTAGTTACCTCATACACATATTGGATGTAAATATCCAGTTTTCGGCGTAGCAAAGATATTTATTCATAATGTATAAGTTGATAGCAAGAAAAAATATAATCTTTTTTTTTTAGTTTTAATCTTCTACAGTATTATAACTTTATAAAGCTCTGACAAACATGACTTTTATAATTTTAAAAGCATTAAGTGTTCTTTGTTCTTCGGTAGTAACATACCAGTCCCCCCTGCGTTGACATGCCACAACTGATTTGTTAACACAAAGATTATTCTGTGATCTTAGAGGCTAGCACATCATATTGAACTATTCTCTTTGATATAACGTTTTAATTTGTAGTTGTGAAAAAACAAAATGAACATTATTGTAAATTTATTATCTTTTTCGTAAATCTAGGGTTGCATGATAACACATAACAACGGAGGAATTTCATCTGGCTGTAACTCACATCCAACGGTATGTGATATTTGTCTTTTACCTAAAGTATCATTAAATAATTAAAATTCCATGACATTTCGCCTCGAAAAAGACAAATGCCCATAATACGACGCAAACAAGAAGTCTTTGGCGACATCATAATAATCAGATCATACACGTAAATAAACGTTTCACTTGATTCATAGCATGTTTAAATGCTCAAAGTGTTACATCATTACAACAGAAGGTAAAGATGACATCTTGCTGACAAGATATTTATTTTAAAGTCGCAATTGTTTTGAAATGTATTTATTTTCGTTTCGGATCTCATTGATTTTTTATGAATCTTCTTATATCAGTTTCCGGTTCCGGTTTCTTGTGTGATTAACTGATTACTTCAATACTTGTTTATACAGGCTTGTCATATGGCAGAGACGACAAACAGTGTACTGTGCAATGTTCATCCCATTCCCTTCGCTTTTCAACCAGCACTCCAGTGTAGTTTCTGTTGTCACAGGAATGCAAGTACATGCATTTTGGATGCGCTGGGAGCACATGATGGTACATTTATACAATATTTCCAAACTGAAACAACAGTTGAACATAAGTGTATATCAAAAATATCACTAATATAATTTAATCAGGATGCATCTGCATGTTTTTCTATGCTATCGTTTTTAAGTATTATTTTTATAAAGTCGTTGTTCATTAATTTGAAATAAACCAGTACTAGTACTCCTCTCAGTTTTAACATTCATAATACGGTGTTTCACGCACCTGTTCTTCTGTTTCAACGGCACTTAAGACTATTGGATTTCCAACGTTTTGGCCCCAAGCTTTACCGATAAATTCTAGAAGGACGAAACAGCTGCATGGTGCAGCGTAATTCGTTTCTGGCTTTCTATATCTGTTACCAAATTTATGAGGTGTAGTGTAATCCCATGTTAATGTGTTTCGTTCATCTTTCTTTCTGCATGTTTGATAATTTTGATAAAAAAATAGGTGTTACTGGAACTTTAGTCGTTATAGAATCCACTGCATTTTATAACCTGTCCAAATTCTGAAAAATCTTGAAATTTGAATAAATAATTCTTTCACCCTGGTTCAACAGTTTGAATGGATCCTGTGTAATCCAAAAGTCGTCAAGTCTGAATTCAAGAATTAACTTATTGATGTTGTCTTTAGTTAGGTATCTTTGTATCATTATACAATATTATTGCTATGGTCTTTTTGTGTTTTTATCCTAGTATCAACCCCTCCGCCGACGTTGGGTCATACGGCTGCAACCACAGGTAGCTTACTGATAAAGCAAAATTACTTAATTAAAAATTCTCTTCATTTGCTCTTGATGTTTGTAGATTTGTTGACTTCATTTCAAATTCTCAAAAAGGTATTCATTAATTTTTTAGAGTAACTTTTCATTCTCATGTTGGTATTAATCATATCAGAATTTGTTTTTACATAAATAACTGATTATATTAAATAAAAATAATTATGTCCTATTTTGGCTTGTATAATGTTCAATAAAGCAGGGCAATTCACATCAAATATTACAGCAAACATGATCTTAATTATTTATGACTAATAAAATGGATTATTCTAACACATTCAATACAATTGTATGCATCGTTAATAGAGAACTATATCATCAGTTAAACAGTTCATATAATATAGTAAAGAATTATTAAATCACTGCTATCAAGCTGTATCATTTAGCAGGTGCTTTCCTAATGTGGCAGTACATTACTGCTATCAAGCTGTATCATTTAGCAAGTGCTTTCCTAATGTGGCATTACATTACTGCTATCAAGCTGTATCATTTAGCAAGTGCTTTCCTAATGTGGCAGTACTCACATACATTTTGAGTTCTCTCCATGATTTATTCAGCGGCGTCCTGTTTCGATATCGAGGATGCTACGTTCAACTGTAAGAGTTTCGACGCTACGTACAACCTATGTGTCCACACCAGTGGTCTGATGGCCCAACTAGCTACTACTAAGTGTCGTAAAACGTGCGGTATATGTGGAGGTATATACTACCGTTTTATTTCCTTACATAGATAATTGAATAAAGATATTTTATGTTACTTACAATAATGAGAAACAGTGTATCTAGTTTTATATTTTATCACTCTTCAAATTAGTCGTCTGATTGTTATTCATCCAATTTTGCATATTTGAATTGAGACTCTAAGAATAATGGCATGGTTCGACATGTCTATATGTATACAGTATATGCAGTTTTTAATAATGATAATAAATAACATACAATTACTTAACAACTTATGTATAAACACATATACAATTCTTAATAAAGCACATTCAAAAATATATATCCACGTTGCTATAATATAGTCAATTTACATGTGATAAGCAGGATCAGGTGGAGTTGCTGGTGGTCCGGGAGCTGCTGGTCCTACTGTTGGGGTGACTGTTAGAACAACGACACATGGAGGTCAGTGGTTACATTATAATAGGACTATATTTTCTTTCCATTAGCCAGATGTTACGTCAAATAGAAATTTGATGATATAACTATCTACCTTGCGTGTGTATACAATATCAATATGATGTTACTTTTAAAAGATTAATTTAATATAAATGCAAATACTTAAAACAGAAATGTTTTCGACTTATATTGATCACTACCGTTGGATCGGACGGAATCGCACAGGTGGATGAAGCAAGTAGGAAACAAAACGGGATTGGGCAGGTGACTCCATACCTTTGAATTGTGATTTGAGCATGTTCTGATATATTTGTTGAACAGCTACATTTCCAACGACGACAGCTATATTTCCAACGACGACCCAATTTCCCTGCATCGACCACGACATCAACAATAACTGCGCCCTAATGTCAAGTGTACTCTGCCTATCACAAAACAACCACGCAAGAAACTATGCAATTGCTAACTGTGCCAAGACCTGCAACCTATGCAAAGAATATTACCGTAAGTTATTTGATTATTAGATTAGCATTGTCTACTTATAAATCAGTGTACAAATATTTCCCTTCAATTGTTCTTATAACAAATTGCTTTCTTGTAATTTTTCCTTCCATATTATACCAAAAATAGATTTAATGATTATCTATAGAACGATAATAGGCAAACACCAAAATTGCATTGATCATTATAATAGCGTGCGCTTATCAAATGAGAATAATCTTTACAGCGAATTCATGTGGTTTTGGTATATATCTACACCGTATTCATATTTTTGGACGCGTTGTTCTTATTTCAAATATTCTCTATGAATTATTCGTTGATTTCTCAGAAATCCATTCAATAAGTAACGGCAAAATCTAACAAAATACTGACAAACACAGTTTACCTCAACCTAGGCACACTTAGATAAATTGTTCAATAGCGTCAGCTCACAGCCATAGTTAACAACAGCGTCAAAACACAAAAACAGAGTATACCACTGAGTCAAATCACAAAGAAAAGGTATACCACAGCATCACCAATTAAAGATAAAGTATTCTACAGCTTCAACACACAAAAACAAAGTATACTACAACTTCAACACACAAAACCAAACTATACTACAGCTTCAACACACAAAATCAAAGTATTCTACAGCTTTAACACACAAAAACAAAGTATACTATAGCTTCAACACACACAAATAAAGTATACTACAACTTCAACACACAAAAACAAAGTATACTACAGCTTTAACACACAAAATCAAAGTATTCTACAGCTTTAACACACAAAAATAAAGTATACTACAGCTTCAACACACACAAAAAAAGTATACTACAACTTCAACACACAAAAACAAAGTATACTACAACTTCAACATACAAAAACAAAGTATACTACAACTTCAACACACACAAATAAAGTATACTCCAACTTCAACACACAAAAACAAAGTATACTACAACTTCAACACACACAAATAAAGTACACTACGGCTTCAACACACAAAACCAAAGTATACTACAACTTCAACTCACAAAAACAAAGTATACTACAGCTTCAACACACAAAAACAAAGTATACTACGGCTTCAACACACAAACCCAAAGTATACTACAGCTTCAACACACTAAAACAAAGTATACTACAGCTTCAACACACAAAAACAAAGTATACTACATCTTCAACACACAAAAACAAAGTATACTACAGCTTCAACACTCAAAAACAAAGTATACTACAGCTTCAACACACAAAAACAAAGTATACTACAACTTCAACACACAAAACCAAAGTATTATACAGCTTTAACACACAAAAATAAAGTATACTATAGCTTCCACACACAAAAACAAGGTATACTACAGCTTCAACACGTAAACAGTATACTACAGCTTCAACACACAACACCAAAGTATACTACAGCTTCAACGCACACAAAAATATACTACAGCTTCAACACACAGGGACAAAGTTACCACAGCTTCAATACACAAATACAAGGTTTACAACTAACAAAGACAAAGTTTACTACAGCGTCAACCTGCAAAGACAAAGTATACCAGAGTGTCAGCACACAACAACTTTACCTTGTTTTAGCACACGAAGACAAAATATTGTTTCGTTTTTACATTGCAGAACACTTATCAGGACGTAAGTAAAACTTCAACAACAAAAATCTGAAAAATGGCAAAGAGAGATTTGATTTTAATAACCTAAGAAATTGCAGAAAATAACTTTGATCAAATATTAAGGACTGACATGTTTATAGGTTTATTTCCTGCCATACAATATTGACTTGAATTGTAATTTTTGTTCATTTAATACATAAATATTTAAAAGCTGTACTTGCTATAAGTATTAATGTTAGTTACTATATATATATGTACACACAAAGAAAGTGCTCCTGTGAAAAATCTCATTACTTCTAAACCAAATTTTCAACAGAAATAGAAACCTGTTTGTCTTTTAAATGTCGGTCATTACAAAAGCATTATTAAAAATCAGTCTGATATTAAAACCTATGAGTCTTTGTTAAGTAGTGTTGCATTGCATTAACTGTTGATTATTGTTTAATTGTAGTTACCGTTCCGGGGAAAAGATAAAGGAATGCTTCTTTATGCATGATGTATTTGTATAATTTGGAATTAAAAAAAGATGAACACACCATCTCTGTGCTATGTTTGTTTGTTTCCTTGCGACATTTCTAAACTGCTGTAAAATGCTCATTTTCATATTGATAAGCTTTACTGTAACTCTGTGTATTTTAGGAGACATTAATTTTCACGTTCATTCGTATGCTTAATCCCTGGATAATTAATATTTAACAGTGTTGTTATAACACCCCCGCAATCCCGAATTAAAAAATTGGTAAATAAAGTCTAAAAAGCGATTTACAGTATATTTGAGAATCGATAACGAAGCCGTATTTAAAATCCCAATGCAAGTCGCGAGATTTCAGGACTGCTTGAACAATTTGTATAGAAGAAAGGTCAATTTGTTCCCAAAGTTGCTGACTGGAGAGAGTAAAACTAACAAACAAGTAGTTGTTTGATTAAAGTGCACAACTGATTGTTGAGAGCATTTATGTAAATATTTGATAAGACTCGTGTGAAGTAACAAAGAAAACGTGTACCAACATTATGTTTTATTTATTGCACAATTAATTAACAGTACACATCTATAACGCGTCTGCAAAGTCAGTGTTTGGATGTGGCCAACAGATAGACCATCGTGCTCTATTGTAATAATATACAGGGTTGTAAATAGCACACCCGTAAAGTGCACTGCTTTGTAATATAATCAATCTAAAGATATTGTAACACAAATTCTTAGATTCATTACTTCATGCTTATGATTCATGTTTTATGTCAAATGAAGGCATTAAGCTTGATATTCGAAGGTCAATACAAATGCTAAGAAATAAACAAAAAAGGTGCCCTTTAAAGGATGAGTGTCTATAAGGCCTTATTTGGGCCCCAGTATATCCGAATTTTTTCCACCTGCATTTGTCCATAGATGTCTTATAGTATCACATGCGCAAAAACTAAGGCAAAAGTTTGACCGAAAGTGGGTTTTTGAGGTACCAAAAGGGGTAGGGTAAACCACAAATATAATTTGCTGTTTTCAAAACAACCAAAATGATACCACTTCTGGTTTTGAAAACATGTTTAAATTAAACAGGCATATCTAAAAGAATGAAAAATGACAGAAATTCAATCGTAACTTAAAGATTGTTTATATAAAACCGAGGATTAAAAAGTCAGGGGGTTATTTTAGGTAATTTTCAAATGAAAAGTGTTTTGTTTTCTCAAAAATGTCCTTTCTAATTTATATTTTGTGTTGAAATTTACAACTTTACTCATTTGAGTACACTTACATAAAAAGCATATTCACCACATACTCTCCTTTTGTTTTATACTCAATTATGGCTTCTGGACACATTTCAAACTTGGCAATTTAAAATATTTCTCAATCTTAAGTGAATTAAAAGGTGCTATAAGTATTAGATATTAATAGTTAATATTGTGCATTATATATCTTATAATATTTGCTCAACACCTGTGGTCCGAATTTGTTTTCTTACTGATCAAAATGAACTTACAAATAAAAAATGTCATTTGCCACCACAACTACTGTAAAATGATTAGTCTAAAATATGAAGCTTGATTTGCTGGTAAATTTAAGTCTCCTAGCCTTAGGAAAAGACTCTGTTTAACTGTTACAGTTGACCCATTTAATTATTTTATCAATTGCTCTGCCTATTTTCAATAATAAGGGCTGATTTTAAATAAAAGGTATTTTGTGATAAGCATGCAACTTGCGAATATTTTAGTTATATGATAATATTTAATTTGTGAAAGTTTCATACTTATCTCACAATGCCGTTTTACTTAAAAACACTTTTTCTTGCGTTTTGGAGTACAATGACTAAAGTGCATCTCATTGCTTAGCACCAGCTATTTCCTTACACTACATACCAGTTTATATGAAGGTATGTAGATTAAACAGGCTCAGTAAAGTGTAAATAGTAGTCAGAGGTGCGTATGACATGCCAGGCTGACCAAAAGCCAGATTTTTCATATTTTGAATACACCAAGAGAGACTAAGTCGTATAGACTAGTATTGTGAGAAATATTGGTTGGTTGCACTTAAGTCCTTGTATTCCAAAACACAAGAAAAGTTTGTTTTGTCAAAGTAAAAAGCCATAAGTATGAAAATTTACAATGGATACCATTGACAAAGTACAGGAAGAATAAGACAAAGTGTTCCGAAAGGGTAAACGTCTTCTGCTTCATGGACGACACCTACACTGTACGTCGATGTCAAATCCGAGTAATGTTGCGTCCTCACATCGAGGCCTCGGGTAGTGACACAAAACCACAAGTAATGTTGCGTCCTCACATCGAGAACTCGGGTAGTGACACAAAACCACAAGTAATGTTGCGTCCTCACATCGAGAACTCGGGTAGTGACACAAAACCACAAG
>JAUMHH010196991.1:0-13659 GCA_032359455.1 Chlamys rubida | reverse complement strand
TCTGTCACACTTGTTCTGACAGCCGACTGGACAGGTCTGGGTACAGTCATGACCAAACAGACGAGGCTTACATTCTATAAACAGTCACCTATATGCTATGATAATCAGTAATAAGTATCTTCACTATTATGTGAAAACAATATTGCCTCTTTAAAGAAACAGGCAATGATTTCAAAGTGAATATAACAATGAGTTTTTACGATTGATAGACAGATTTAATAATGTCGTAAAGGATACTTCAATAACGATAAAGTTCAAAACGTAGAATCGTGAATAGAAGTATAACACAGACAAATTTATTATCTAATATCCACTGTATGTCCGTTCCGTTATATTAATTCCTTCACGGTTATTGTTAGTACACATACATGTTGTATAATTAATATAGCACAATTTAGTTAGCTTATATTATTCAGAGAATAATTTTAAAAGTATGAAGTTGATGAAAAGAAACGTATTATCCCGACGCCTCGTAAGCGTTGCCTTACCTGTACATTGGCCAGTGTTCTGATCGCACGTTTGGTTAGCACAATTGGCCGAACATGTCTGATAACAATCACTGCCGTGATAACCAGGGACACATCCTGGAAAATTAAAAATGTGATTCAACTTGTTATAAATTTGTCGTTAAAAAACCTATTAATGGAGGGAACAGATATGATTTAGTGCAGTAAACTTTGTCCGAACTATTACGTAGTGATTGATTCCCTCCTTTACATATTATATTTATACATATAAATTGTATAAAAATTAAAAGTTATTATTAAATCACAATAGAAACTATAGAAAGATGCATGTAATACGGTAGAAGCGACATGGCTGCTGTTACATGAGTATGGATAATAATGCGTGACACTCCAGGGTCCTTGCAAGAAATAAACGATTCATAAGTCAATGGAGTAGAACGGAGTATAACGTAAACAAAATGGAATAAACAAATATTTGTTTTGCATGTACCTGTACAGTCTCCAGAGTTCTGTATACACAGTTGGTCTTCACAGTTAGCAGGACAACTCTGATCACACTTGTTGCCATGGAATCCTGCATTACATCCTTAAAAAAAACTGATGCGTTGTTAGAACGTCTCCGGTTATTTTGTCAATTGTTTAAAACATAGTATAATCATTATAATGAGAGTTACCAATTTGATTCAAATACACACAGTATTATTATTATATTGTGTATATGTTCTAGGGAAAATGCCAGTACCAGATTGAAATAGTTACTACAGATTGTAACACAAAGTAACACAATAAAGTGCAAAGTATCCGGAATCATAGCATACGTACGACTACAATTTCCAAATGATTTGTAGCAGGTGGGATTGGCACAGCCAGTCGAACAGGGGTTGCATTCGGGACCAAAAAACCCGTCTTCGCAGTCTGTCGTAACATATAAGATCTGCTTTTTTATTTCTATGATATTTCAAAAATAATGTGTTCATGACATGTTAACTGTTTAATTGCTTATTTCTATAATTAGTTCCAAGCTGAATGCATAGTAGCTCCATGATATGTATCAAACAACCAAACATTGTTTCAGAATACGTCATTCAAATATGCACGTACTTTACTTTAATCATCTGAATCATTCGGTTTAAAAAAAAATTACAGTGATATTTAATAATGATCAATTTATTATAGCTACGGTTATTTTAAACTTGATAGAATAATGTAAATAATTATAAAAATATCAACAAAAAATACCTTTGCATAACCCACTTCCTTGTACACAAGTTTTGTCTTTACAGTTTCCGGAACATTTCTGGTTACAGCTACTCCCATAAAAACCCGGATCACATGCTGAAAGTATACAACACTTACGAAAGTGTCTATGTTTGCGATCCGCTGCGCATTCACCTCAATATGAGGAAGGAGTTTATGTGTTAACGCTCAGTCTATAATACACTGCTTATACTTATGATATAAACGATTAAGGAGGTACACTCTTTCATAAATAAATTGCATTCAATCATGAGCTACTTCCTGCATGTAAATTCAGAGTAAAAACATTACCATTGATACTTGAAGATATATGCTATACGTTCATTACAACCGTAACTACACAAAAATGTATGCAAGTAAGAAGTGGAGATTTGCATTTACTTGAGCAAGGAGGTATAATGAAAAATAAATAGATTAGAAAAATTCTTTATCAATTAGGGATCCACGTAAGTTGACTAAAATTCAACTAATCTACCTTCATAATCGGAATAGCTGGCATGGCATCTTTTATTCTAAACATTATTTCTCACAGTTATTCTGAATTCATTGTTTCCCTCCTTTTAACAACAAGAAAATGGTACAACAGCTTGATTTAGATGACCTAAGAATAATTCCTCCTACAGCATGTACAGTATTTTACCAATATGATTTCCTGGTACCGTATGGCTATAAAACTAAGAACATAACTAGATGTATACCATTACACTCTCCGGTGTTTCTGTCACACTTGTTCTAACAGCCGAGTGGACAGGTCTGGGTACAGTCATGACCAAACAGATGAGGCTTACATTATACAAATAGTCACGTATATGCTATGATAATAGGTGCTACTAATATCCATAATGATGCGAAAAGATATTGCCTCTTTACAGAAACAGGTAATGTTTTCAAAGTGACTATAAGGATGTATTTTTACGATTGATATAGAGAACTAATTTTGTCGTAAAATATGCAAGGAATAAAAATACTGTATAAATTCAAACCATATAATTGTGCATAAAAGTATAACACAGACAAAATGGTGTTTTTATAACATAAACACGACCTTTTCTATATATATTAATTTCTTCTTCGTTATTGGTAATAAACATACATATGTAATATTTAATAAAGCGAAATGTAGTTAGCTTATATCATTTAGAGAATAATTCTAAAAGTTTGAGGTTGATAAAAAGAAACGTATCACCCTAACTCCTCGTAAGCGTTGTCATACCTGTTTGGTTTGCACAATTGGCCGAACATGTCTGATAACAATCACTAAATGATTCGGAAGAAC
The DNA here is from genome assembly GCA_032359455.1 of Chlamys rubida. Classification (NCBI taxonomy): domain Eukaryota; kingdom Metazoa; phylum Mollusca; class Bivalvia; order Pectinida; family Pectinidae; genus Chlamys; species Chlamys rubida. The sequence continues at coordinate 10,659 of JAUMHH010196991.1, read as the reverse complement.
AATGGCCGAGCAGTGAAGACGGTAAACAGTGTGTGGTGTACGTTATCGCTAGTATAGCTATTTGTTAAAATGTTTTCTGATAATGTGAGTAGACCAGGCTTTAGCTGATGAACATTTGTGTGCTTATTTCCAGTGACAATTCCATACAATTGGTACTTTTGTTAAATTTCACAATGTCTGTTTGCCATACATTATCGTACAGGTGTGAAATACAGGTGAGAACTCTCGTGCTCATCGTGACTAAACTACTAACACATAAGTGTTTTTCAATTTTTCAATAATCTACCTTCACTATCGGAACAGCTGGCATGGCATATTTATTTTAAACATTATTTTTTTTAGTTATTCTGAATTCACTGTTTCTGTCCTTTTAAATGCAAGAAAATGGTACAACAGCTGGATTTAGATGACCTAAGAATAATTCCTCCTTCAGCATGTTCTGTATCTCTATACAAATATAGACCACCTGTGCACGCAAATATTATTTTAAATATAAATCGTGCTCAGCTATTCATGAAGAGTCGAACGTATCGAGAAACACCAAGCATCAATTCGAACATGAATTCTAATATATTGATGGCTTCAATAGAAAACAAATTAATGATGATTTGGATACATTTTTTGAAGCGGGTCAAATCTATGAGGTCTATAAGTTAAACTTGATATCCATACCGAAAGCCAAACCCAAGTATACGGTTTTGTGCCTGAATCAAAAACCACAAGAACATGGTTGTGTCGACAGACAAAACATTTCATGAACAATTATCAATGTCTCCAAGTTCTATTACATACACGTTTTTCGCAAAGGAAACTAAACTTGCTTATAACCAGTGAACTTACATCATGTATTCCATTGTTTTGAACGACATAATACTAGCTACATATATACTTTTTTTCTGCATTTTAATCCTTCTGACTACAATTAACGATGAAAATAGTGACCTGCCTTGTGTGTAATTGGTTCCGAAACTTCAAAAGAATCCTTATAAATACATTTTGAACACTGGTTTCTGCTAGTTCCTTGACTAAGGCATTATCGAAGCTTGTCTTGCATTCTATGATCAGATATTTCATTAGAATAGCCGTATAATACCACTCATGCTCATGAGATAAACAAATGGATTCGAAAAAATATCGAGTATGAGGAACACGGTAGTTTTATGTTCATTCTTGAACCTATTTCCTTCAAAATTGTTTCTTTATAACGTACTACCTTCTTCCACATAGTGTTAACATGTCGCATTAAATCAGAATTTAATAACTTGCTTCGTTTACCACGAGTTTAAAATTAAGCGTTACAAATTGAGGAAAACTATTGTATAACATGATATATTCGTGCATACTTTCATTGGTGCTTTGGAACTGTCAAATTATTGCGTGTGTACAAACTTTCGTGGATAGCACGTTCAACAAAATGCAATACAGACTTTGTAGTTTCTGCCGGATTGGGGTTACCGATCGATTTGTATGTAACCCTGGATGCGATGACACTTTTCTTAGATGTGGTAGACTAAAGTTCTTTTAATCTATACATAAGAAGAATCTACAACATTTTCAGTATTGAATTCTTTTGCATACGATTCTTCGTTGTTGTTACATAATCATATTATGCACGTACATTTTTGATTGAAATATATTTTCCCATTTTTGTTGTGTATATTCGTTCGAGTTGTAGAAATATTTGTTGTATTTATATTTGTGGTCCATAGCAACCACGAACACACCATATTAAGCTCATTATTTTGCCTTGTGATTCCATTGTCACTAACTTCATTCTCCTTTTATGAACGTGAAATTGCTATAATTGTGTGGTTTCAAAATACTTGTTTTGATTTCCTAGATGGAACTTTTAAGATTTTTCTGACTAAACAATATGACTTAATTCCATATACTTTCTTAAGATTTTGTTGCGTTTATTATAGACATTCATATAATTCATCATTCAATATGAATGCATTCAACCCTAATGCAGTTCAATGGTTTGTGCGTACTTATACATGTATATTGGTCATACCAGAACAATATCCTGTGTCCTCCTCATATAGCCTTAGTTGTTTTGCAGTTTGAACACTGTATATCATAATGTACTGAATATTAGAGGATCTGTAAACAAGCGAGCGAAAGGTCTAGATATATATCTTTTTGTAAATATCTTTTAAATGGTATATATCAGTACTGATTACAGTGTTTGGATATATCTAAATGGAATATCTTTCGACTACGTATGTCTTTGTTTTGTTCTTTCTTCATTTGGATCAGAACCTATTTGTTTAAATTACATTTGGAGCGGACAAGTTTTAAAACGAAGTTCATGAAAGAAGATTTGGTTCTATTATTCATGCAATCACCGGGGTCATATACATATAATCAAAGTAAAATAAAAGTTTAATGAATTAAATGACAGTGAATTATACTGATACACTGAACAGCTGAATTGTCAGTCAGTTAGTTCCTAGCTAACATAGTGTCATTAGGAGTAAGTACATGCATATGCACTTTAATGATATGGGTAATCCACTTTGTTCCTACATTGTATCTGTCTTTTATACTTATAAAACAAAATATTACCTCATTTCATATTGAATGCTTTTAACTTAATACAACTTATTAATTCCAACGTATGTATATATTATTCATACCAGAACAATATCCGGTGTCCTTCTCACAAGTACTGTCTTTACACTTCGTGGAGCAATCGTTGTTACAGTAATCGCCATACTTTCCTGGAAAACAGTCTGTAAGGAAAATAATGTTCATGTTACCAGAGCTTAGCTATGTTAACTGCGATTTTAATTATTGTTGTGTTAAGAACGCAATCCCCTCTTCTAAATAAGATGCCCAGTGGTAATAATCTCAAACATGTAGCCTTAAAAGTGGACTAAAATAAAGCTACATGCAAAATTTCAGTATTTATTACTTTAAATAATTCAAAAGAACTCGTTAAAAGATTTAAATACAGTTAAACCCTGTAACTTTGAAAGTGGGTCAAGGTGATTGAGTTAAAAAAGATCTTGAAAGCCCTTCATCCAAGCATGTTACTGGCCAACTATCAACATTTGTGGCATTTGGTTATTTAGAAGAAGATATTAAAAGGTTTAAAACATATTTGACCCTTATGACCTTGCAATATAGGTCAAGGTTATTCATTCTGAAGACATTGTAGCCCTTCACCAAAGCATGCTACTGGCCAAAAACCAACATTATATGCCTTATGGTTATTCAGAATATGTCGATTAAAGGTTTAAAACATATTTGACCACTGTAACCTTGAATATAGGTCAAGGTCATTTATTTGAACAAAAGTAGTAGCCCTTCATCCAAGTATGTAACTGACTTAATAACATCAATTACATCACCCTGGGCCTTTTGGTGATTCAGAAGAAATGGTTCATAGGTTTTTAATATATTTGACCCCTGTGACCTTGAATATATGTTTAAGATAATTCCTTTGAACAAACTTGGTAGACCTTTATTTCAGCATGTCACTGCCCAAATATCATCATCCTTGGCCTTTTGACTATTTATAAGAAATTGTATGAACATTGTTTAAGATAATTGACCCCTGTGACCTTGAATATAAGTCAAGGTCATTGATCTGAACAAACTGGGTAGCACATTAACCAAACATGCCACTGGCTAGATATCAACAAACTGCGTCTTATCGTTATTCAAAAGATGTCTGTTAAAGGTTTAAGACCCCTGTGGCCTTGAATATAAGTCATTGTCATTCATTAGAACAAACTTAGTAGCCCTATATTTTAACATATTACTGGCCAGATAACACTGACCTGAGCCTTTTGGTTATTCAGAAGAAGTCGTTTAAATGTTTTAAACATATCTGACTCGTGTGACCTTGAAATTAGGTCGGGGTCTTTGATTTTAACAAATTAGGTAGCCTTCATGCAGCATTTTACTGGCCGAATATTCTCATCCTGGGCTTTTTGGTTATTAAAAATAGTTGTCTGAAAGTTTTTGTAAGATAATTGTACCATGTGACCTTGAATACAAGCCAAGGGCATTGTTTTAATCAAACTTGGTAGCCCTTCAACCCAGCATGTTATTAGCCAAATATCCTCATCCTGTTTTTTCTGGTTATTCAGAAAAAGTTGTGAAAATATTTTAACATATTTGACTCCAGTGACCTTGAAAATAGCCAACGGTCATTCATTTGAACGAACTTGGGAATCCTTTATCCCAGCATGCAACTGGCAAACAAACAATGATCCTAGGCCTCTTGGTTATGGAGAAGTTGCTTTAGGTAAAACATTGACGTCGGATGGACAGACGGACGACAGACGACGGACTAAGTACCACGGCATAAGCTCACTTGGCCTTTTAGGCCAGGTGAGCTACAAAGTAATTTTATTAAATTAGTCTAAACACTTTTACTATAATTTCTTGAGTATTGAACGCGGGCTACATGTATACTCACCTTGAAAAAAACCCTCTACGGGCTTTCCGATGGAACTAGCAATGAGACGAACTGTTTTCATCAAAGCTATAAACAAATGTGGACTTTCTTTCAAATCCAAAAATATTTTACATCTTATACAGCAGGCAACCCCCGGGCAACCTACCGGGACAGGCAGTCTGCAGACTTTATTTCCTTAACATAGTATGTTCAGGTGTGTGGCCAATATAATAGAACGAGCAATATGCAAGAAATTTTGGTTTATGTTATCTTTAGACGTATCTAGAAACATAGCCAGGCTTCGATATTTATCGGTTATGGTAAAAGAAGCTCCATGTAGGGCCCAACTTTAAAAAGTAAAACGTGTCTTCACTTAATCGTTCATAATGTCTCACATAGATTGAAGCCTTTAAGGTCGAATATAATGCTTTTTAGTGTATATAGGTCTACATGACGCATCTGTATAGATTTCTTACAGAAGATTTTTTTTTGCACGAATGTTAACTAAAACAATTATAAGTACATTATGTTATAAGGATAGGTTCAGTGATGTTTTAATGTGTGTGTGTACTAGAAACTTACAAAAGCAGGAACCGGTTGTAGAGTGACAGTTACCGCCATAACAGTTTCCGGAGCAACGGCTGTTACAGTCACCATCACCGTACTGCCCTACGTCACACCCTGTTTGAATGACACAAAGAAAATACACAAACAACTTCATTAGATTTTAGAATTTCAATAAAATTTACACTGAATAATAATAAAAAAAAAATGATTATCATGGTCAGCTCCCAGATAAACACTACATATACTTCAATTATCGGTTGACCAATAATCTAAATCTTATACATGTTCAGAGTCAGATATGATAATAACTGATGTCAGTTTATTATTATTACTCTAAACAAATTGATAAAATATCAGTTCCCATGTAAACGTTTGCTTATTCAATTGATTTAGACATGAAGGTATATTTGTTTATTTTCACAGCCATAGGTAAGCTAATAATTCCTCTGCCTTTTGTCGTATTGAAATGTAATTAAACTATTAGAAATATGAGACATGATAACTCAAGATACATGAATTATCAAAGGTAAAATACTTACCAAATACCTGCACCTCACATAACTCGAGAACGGCATAATCATCATACCAGCTGTACCGTTTAGTGTTGTTTCTATAGTTGTAGACGGTCACGTACCGAGCTACATACGGGCACTGATGTGTCACCAACAACTGTACCTGAGCTTTAGTACTACTCTTGTCCTCGAAACAAAGCACACCTTGTGTAGGGCTGGCAGTGGTGTTAGACAGGTAGAGCTGATACCCGGCGAATCTTAATTGGAAATTGTCTATAACGAGGAACAATGACGTGTTATTGTTACATTGATACATTAAATGAAAGAAACAGATAGCCAACAGGCAAAGCATGTATATGCCTTCTCCCAATATGCATCAATGCATTACAATCATGTGAAGTTTGCGATGTTAGAAGAAAATATGTAGAAGGTAATTAGTCCACAAGGCAAAGGAAGGGAACCAGCTAATGATGAGGTATAATCTCCCTAAAACTACCTATCTACCGTGTATAGATTACACCTATAACATTATAAAAATACCAACAGGTACTTTACTGTGAAAATCGGCATAATCTAAGAACAAAGAAATGTGTCTCCTTTGACAAGTCGTTACGAAGATACATTAATTAGTTCAAGGAAATCCCCACATATTCCGATATACATCATTGTAAAGATACCTGAATAACGAACATACGTTGGAAAAAGGCTCATACATAGTTCGGTAAGTTTCGTGAAGGCTTCAAGTAAACATGGTATTGTTATCGTATACAAGATGTCCAATAAGAACGCCGTGTCTTCTGTAGCACCTGTCACTCATACAATGGCTGTACGGATATGGGCAAAAAGAACGTAATTAATTAGGTTCAGAACCGTGGCTTGCGTTGTTTCTGATCCCAAATTATACACCCGAAAGTAAAGTTTCATATTCTTCAAAATGACTGGTCCCTTGTTATTACCTCTAAGGTTTCCCGCGGTTTGATAGCGAACAATTTAACCACGAATATAGACCCCTATGCACAAAGAGCAAGGATAAATAAATATATCAAGAAATGCATGTAGATTAAAATCAAAGCAGTAGGCAACACTTTTCAAGCAAGCTTGGTTCATACATGTAACTGTTCATTTCTACGAACTGATCTGATGTCAGTTACTGACAGTGTTAAGGCTGTACACATCCCTCCTCTGACCAACATGAAAAATAATGACGTCACATTTCATTTTCAACCGATATGTTATTGACCAGCTTGAACCCAAACTTTGCTTTTATAATTTTCATAGTCATGATTACAATTTTAGATGAAAATGTAGTTCCTGTACTCGGATTACCGAGTGCATTTTGTAGGACAGTTATCTCACACGAGTGTCCACATGGGACACGTTTATCTTGCACATGTAATAGAAGAATGAGATATTTCTCTACCATCAGAGTATAATATGTTGAAATTTCTCTTCCTTACCTCAAAATAAAGATTGGTCCCAATTTTACAAGAAACATATATCAGAATCGATTTTTGATATATTGAAGTAATGACAATACTACAAAGATTATTTTACGTAGAAATCTATTTAGCCAAAAGAAGAAGAATGGTCATTGATAAAATGATTTTATATACTTTATAGAACTACAATAGATGATAGTCTGCAACTTTTTTCTTTTGAGTAATATTTCGAGATCAATACTTTCTTTCCTGTCCCTGTCTTCCTATAGTTTATATACGGACACTTATAGACAGGTATTACAACGTATATTCTTATTACCGTAGAGTCTACAGGTAATCATGTTAAAGACGGCTCGTTTTTCTATTTCAGTAGTTCATTACAGCCTATCAAGTATTCTTTTGTAAAACAAATGCATGATTTATTAATCAACCACAAATAATTTATCTTATCAGAAATTCATATTGCAAATTATTTCCCGCCTCATTATTTTCGTCCGAATATAAAACAATTAAATTCAAATGATTGCAAAAGACGTAAGTAGGATAATAACTCGTTGCTCATTTGGGATAAAAGCTCGTTGCTCATCAAAATATTACATTCTACAAGCAACGACTATTCAACACCTATCCACTAATTCCTATCCCTACTGGCCGACATATTTCTAAGTATAATCGCATTTGCGTAAACACATATTTACAAAATACATCCTAACTAAAATATTATATTACAACATTTACATAACCAGTCACAGCGCATGCTTACTATATAAAATGTGTATTAGATCATCACTGACAAAGAACCCCGATACGTGTCCACCGGACTCTTCACCCGAGTACTAACGTAAACAACCGAAGTCAATGCCATTGACTGTCATTAGGTCATCATTTGCATGTTGTTTTCGATGTTCTTTTTAAAAATGCAAGTGATTTGAGTAATGAAAAAGACATAAATATGTACATTTTACTTCAAACATGAAGCGACATTCGTTTTGAAACAATATTATACAAACTTTTAAAATGTTTAATTTAAGGCACAGCTGCGTGACAGCACAACGAACTAAACTAGTGTGCACAAATCACCCATACATCGTGCACATACATGTACCTCCCGCATATCGTTTGCGCATGGTGTACTCAACCGTGCGATTTAACAATGGCTCTCCCCGTTGCGCTCTTCTCCCCATATTAATGTGCGTTTCGGTACAATTGGTTGATCAATATTACGGAATGAAAAAAAATCGGGAAAGTTCGTATGTAACTTCTTATCACTATAATTTGCGTTACATTTGTATGTCCATTTTTTACAATTGGTGTTAAGCAGTATTACATATGATTTTTAACTGTCAAGAATGGGTCTTGACCCCAATGTAACAGAACAGGTAAATAACATAATTGATGAAGTTACCGGAATTTAACCTGGCTATTGCCTGACACAAAAAGCTGATCCGCGATACCTTATGACCGCTATGAAACATATAACTGGAAGTTGTTAAGTATTTGTTAAATGCATTCATGTCAGTCTATAACTCCCCTTCGCCTGCAATTTTACACCTCGACGATTTACGTAAGTGCTCGGTGAGGAAAACTGCGGTCCAGGTACTTACAAAATGGCCATGTTCACCTGTATAAGGGACCGTGCTTGTCCATATGTGAAAGTTTTGCACGTGTCGATTTGGATCATTAAGCTATTCCTAAATTTAAACTAACCACGATTGTTGTCGCATAATGTTCGTCGTAATAATGTTGTCGTCCGCAATGATGCGCACATTGTGCACACCGTGTGAACATCGTGTAACGTTGTTCGATCCCACAACTCTATATGTAAATAAAGCTTGCCTTAACCAAATTAAATAAACGGAAAACAATACACTCACCTCTGTAATATATAGTGATGGATTTGATTGTCATCAGCTCACCCAAGTCTACACGCCACCAGGCCTGTTTTAAACCAGTGTTCCGCGTGTGTGTACAGCAGTTAGATTCTATAGTTGTCTGTATACATCCATCCACAACCTTACTTGCTACCAAGACATCGTCATACTTGCTACTCTGCTCAGCTGGCTTCAATAAGGCTACGTTACCTGCAAATGTATTAATATCCATATTGTTAGTAACTTTTCCATATTTTATAGTTGATACAGACATAAACAAACTTAACACATTAAAGTAAGATTTAACGGTAGACATTAGATCATGAATGCCGATGATATTTACATAACTTGTTATTAATTTGACACAAAAATAAGAGATACTCTGATATTTACATGGTATGCTTTGTTCGGAAGACACATTTGCTTGTGTTTGACTGGAGTAATCACGTCATCACCTGACCAAAATGGAAAAGTGTTCCTTATATTTGGGTTTTTTCTCTGTCATGGTTCATAACTATTTTACTCATCTATCTAAATAGTGGCCAACATTTTGATTTTCAAATCATTTCGACATAATGGAAAATTGTCTCTTTTTATTGTCAAATTATGACATTATAACTCCAGTTTTCGGGAGCAATGGTCATTGAGTTAACTTCAGTGTAATCACTCGAAATGGGATATGAGAAAGAACCTGATTGAACAATAGTATGTCGATCAAATTATTTGTAGTTTCCTTATCTGTGCATGTTTATATGAATATGAAACGAAAGAACCGGGATTGTATAAGAAAAAATTTCCTTTGTATACATGTTAACTCAAACTCTTAAGATACATACACAAAGCTACTAAAAGTGGTGCATTGATTTGTAACTAAAAGTCATGTATCTCAATAGAAACAATGATACATGCGAGTATAGTTTATATCATTTTCTAATTTAAATAAAATAAAAAAATAAAATACCTTCACCTATACTTATTTACCAAGTATCTGATTTTATATTGTGATAATAATGTTCTAAATAAACCCTTGTAATTTTTAAAAACAGTGGCTGCCATTTTATTATTTCCAATAAACACTACGAAGTTTAGGAAGTACAGATGACTAGACACATGCTTTGACTATTTTCATTTGGGATGTAATTAAGAATGCAGATATTGGTTAAGATGTTGGATATCTAACAGACATACAAAAATGTATATATGTTTATATGACAGTGACTGCCATTTTGTTATTTCAAATAAACACTACGAAGTTTATATATTAAACATTTAATATTGAGTTAGGTAAATATTAAATATTGATGATATTAAAAGGACAACAAATGCATTTCGTTCCTTTTGTAATGTAGTTCTTAAATTGTACTACATGTGTGGTGTAGCAAGTCGAACGTGAATTTAGCGCGTGTTAGCATTCGACGAGATCGTACACAGCATACGGACGTATCTTTTTTTTTATTCATAATAATGCATTTCGCTGAAATGTATCATATATATTGTAGAGTGGGTTGTAAATGTGTATTTTCATTTCATATGTATTCTCTTTATTATTGTTTTTATATTTGTAGAATTCATGCTTGAGATAGTACTCGTATATCAGTGTGGCGTTCAGTAATGTGCATTGGACTGATTGATTGGAATCTCCTGAATTTCTATATAAATTTGAGATTCGTGTTTAAGGAAACATTTTATAATCGAAACACTGCTGTACACGTATCTCGCATGCTATTAAATTGTCGAACATTTGTTTGGTTTATATTATCATTGGTACATAGATACGAAATTATTTATGTACGGATGAGGAACGAAGGAGAACATCAACAGCATGTAGACCGTGTTATGTTACCTCTTATGACATGGTA